>CM014271.1:84765608-84830518 GCA_004135705.1 Alloteropsis semialata | reverse complement strand
GTCCCTGCAGATTTTTGTGGGAGGATGTCCTGGGCCTCCAGGTTGGGCTGGGTTGAGTGGCCCTTGGCCCAATTTGGCTTGGGCTTCTCCCTAAGTTTTTTTTTCTTTCCACCTTTGAAATATTTTGGTATTACATTCTCCCCACCTTTAAGGAATTCGTCCCCGAATTCAACTTCTAAAAGATATATACCAACTTGACAAATTAGAACTTACCACTCTCAAAGAGTTGTGGGTACTTCTCCCGCATTTGGTCCTCGAGCTCCCAAGTTGCTTCACGCTCGGACTGATTACTCCATAGAACCTTCACATATTTGATAATCCTCTTTCTCATGACTCGCTCAGATGAGTCCAAGATGCTTACTGGATGACATTCCACAGTTAGATTTGGCTCCACAACAATTGGCTCCAAATCAATCTTGTGCTCCGGGTCCCTCAAATATTTTCTTAACATAGATACATGAAAGACATTGTGCACACCCTTCAATGATTCTGGTAGTTGCAAGCGATAAGCCAAACTGCCAACACGGGCTGTGATGACAAACGGCCCAATATACCTTGGGCTAAGCTTTCCCGTGGTGCCAAACCTCACAACACCTTTGGTTGGTGATACCCTAAGAAGAACCTGGTCACCCACTGCAAATTCCAGTTCTCGCCTCCTCACATCAGCATAGCTCTTTTGTCGGCTCTGAGCAGCCAACAGATTCTGTCGTATCTCCCGTACCTTTTCAGATGTCTCTCAAACCCAATCTGGACCAGTCAAAGACCTTTCACCCAAAGTTTCCCAACATATTGGAGAAATACACCTCCTGCCATACAGAGCTTCAAATGGAGCCATTTTTATACTAGCTTGATAGCTATTATTATAAGCAAACTCTGCCAGTGATAGATGATCCTCCCAACTACCTTTCCATGAAAGAACACAAGCACGAAGCATATCCTCTAAGGTCTGAATAGTCCGCTCCGATTGACCATCCGTCTGAGGGTGAAAAGCAGTGCTAAGAGTCAAGTTTGTGCCCAATGCACCATGCAAACTCTGCCAAAAGTTAGACACAAACTTGGGATCTCGATCAGAAACAATTGACTTTGGCACTCCATGAAGCCTTAGCACTTCCTTCATGTACAAAGGAACCAAATCCGATGCTGAACTAGTTGACTTCATTGGAATGAAATGTGCACACTTAGTGAGTCTGTCAACTATAACCCATATAGCATCTCTCCCTCGAGGTGAGCGAGGTAACCCAACCACAAAGTCCATGGTGACATGTTCCCATTTCCACTCAGGGATCTCCAGAGGCTTCAATAAACCCGCAGGCTTTTTGTGCTCTGCCTTAACTTGCTGACAAACCCCACAAGATGCCACATATTTGGCAACATCAACTTTCATCCTCTTCCACCAAAAATTTTTCTTTAAATCCTGATACATCTTGGTCTCACTAGGGTGAACTGTGTAGGGAGTCTTATGTGCCTCCTTAAGGATATCCATTTTAACATCCGAATTTTGTGCCACACAAAGACGTCCTCTAAAGCGAATAGCTCCATGTTCATCTATGCTGAACTCTCGGGGTCTACCCTCCAAAATTCTCTTTCAAACCTCTCGGAGCAAACGATCATGTTGCTGAGCCTCACGAACACGCTCAAGTACGGATGACTGAATGATCATTTGAGTCTCCTGGCGTGCTGTGCCCGCATAGCAAAAAGAAACCCCCATGCGATCTAACTCTGCAATCAATGGCATTACTGTTTTAGGAACACCAGTCCTACTAAGTGCATCTGCCACCACATTTTCCTTTCCTGGATGGTACTAGATGGTGACATCATAATCCTTAATCCATTCCAAACATCTCCTTTGCCTGAAGTTCAATTCCTTTTGTGTGAAAATATATTTGAGACTCTGGTGATCAGTAAATATATCACATGACTCTCCATAAACATAATGCCTCCAAATCTTTAGAGCAAAAACAACTGCAGCCAATTCCAAATCATGTGTAGGGTAATTCTGCTCATGTTTCTTTAATTGCCTTGAGGCATAAGCAATCACTCTACCTTCTTGCATAAGCACACAACCAAGACCAATGCGAGAAACATCTGTATACAAAGTGAAACGCTTGTCACTCTCGGGTAACGTCAATATAGGAGCATTCACGAACTTACTCTTCAGAGTTTGCAAACTATCCTCACATTCTTTAGTCCATATGAACGGAACACCCTTCTTAGTGAGATTAGTCATCGGCTTTGCAATAGTTGAGAAATCCTACACGAAACGCCGATAATAACCAGCAAGACCAAGGAAGCTCTGAACCTCTGTCACATTCGTCGGCCTTTCCCAATTCACTACCGAGGCAACATTTTTAGGATCAACCTTAATACCATGCTGATTAATGACATGACCAAGAAAGCTCACTTCAGAAAGCCAAAAGGCACATTTCTTCAATTTTGCATAGAACTTGTTCTTTCGAAGTGCATCCAAGACAAGACTGAGATGAACCTCATGCTCCTCCTCTGACTTAGAGTAGACTAAGATATCATCGATGAATACCACAACAAAAACATCCAAGTACTCATGCAGCATCCTGTTCATGGCCTCCATAAAAACAGCAGGGGCGTTTGTTAGTCCAAAAGACATAACCACATACTCGTAGTGCCCGTACCTTGTATTGAAAGTTGTCTTCTCAATATCCTCTTCCTTAATGCGTATTTGATGGTAGCCAGACTGCAAATCAATCTTGGAGAATACCTTAGCACCTCTCAACTGATCAAAGAGAGCATCAATACGAGGCAAAGGGTACTTGTTCTTGATTGTTACTTGATTAAGTACCCGATAATCGACACAAAGCCTTTTAGTGCGATCCTTTTTCTCTACAAACAAAACAGGGGCAGCCCAAGGTGATGTGCTTGGATGAATGAACCCCTTAGCAAGAAGTTCATCCAATTGCTTCTTTAACTCCACCTGCTCCACAGGAGCCATCCTATATGGTGCCTTATATATTGGTTGCGTTCCAGGAACCAACTTGATTTGGAAAATAGCCTCCCTTTCAGGAGGCAAACCTGGGAGCTCATCTGGGAAAACATCTGGATAGCGACAAACCACTGGAATATCCTTCACTTGCAAGGGGGCCTCATGATCACCAATCGTCACAAAAAGAATACCAGATTTTCGTGTCCAATGATCGGGAAACAACTGACACAACAAAGAGATAGAATACTTCAAACCACTCCCTTGAAATATCACCTCTCGCCCTGATGGTGCTTTCAAAGCAACTGTCTTCCAAAAACAAGAGATAACAGCCTTATACTGGGAGAGCCAGTCCATGCCAAGAATCACATCAAAAGGCTCCAAAGGAATCACCACTAAGTTGGCAACAAAATCCTCATCCGCAAGAGAGACAACACAACCAGGGCAAATTGTAGAACTAGAAACAAGCCCTCTAGCAGAGCTAACAACAATAGCCTCTCCAATCCTCTGAACAGAAAGACCCATACGGCCAACAAAAGCCTCTGAGATGAAAGAGAAACTAGCTCCAGAATCAAAAAGAGCACAAGCATCATAAGAATCAATTGAGATGATACCTGTCACCACGTCACCACGGTTCCTCGCATCAGCGGTAGGCATAGCATACACCCCCGGAGCACCAGACGAAGAAGAGGCCCTGGAGGTAGGACCCGTCGAAGTAGGAACCAATGGAACCATGGGTGTTGAAGAAGTAGTCTGGGGCAGCCAGTAAGCCCCAGTGTGAGATGTAGGGGCAGGCAGGTACTGCTGTGGTGGCGGTGCTGGCAGGTGAGGAGTAGAAGATATCTCTGCCATCATATGGACAACACCACTCGAAGCTGAAGAAGGAGAAACTAGCTCCCAACGAAGCTTGGCATTAGGATTCTTTCTACAAACCACATCCTTGTGATCCTGGCCACAAATAGAGCACTTGCCGGACCACTTACATTCTCGGAGACGATGCGCATCACCACATTTAAAGCACACCATACCCATGCCAGGTTTGGGAACGGCACGGTACTGAGGAGTACTCCCTCCTAGAGTACGAGACTGAGATGAACCACCACGGTATGGCTGGTGTCGTTGAAACTTGCCCTTCTTATGAATAGGACCACCAGAATGGCCTTTCTTGTCACCCTGACCACGAGCCTGATCACCACCTGAAGACTTATTTAAATCAGCTGTGACTTGAAGCTGCATCTCAACTCCCAAGGCTTTCTCCACCATGGAGCGAAAGTCTGTCACCTCGAAGGCACCCAACACATGGCGAATTGAAGGCTTAAGGCCTTGACGAAATTGCCTTGCTTTCTCTGCATCATCATGGGCCACATGTGGCACAAAGCGAACAATCTGGTTGAACCCCACCTCATATTCAGTCACTGTCTTTCTGTCCTACACATAGTTATTTAGCTCAATTTTCATCTTGTCCAGGAAGGTCGCTGGGTAAAACCTCCTCTCAAACTGCCTAACAAACTCAGGCCAAGTCAAAGAACCATGGGCAGCCGTGCGAGCTGACTGCACACCCTTCCACCAAATCTGTGCCTCACCCTTAAGTAATTGTGCCCCATAATGAACATGATCCTGAGCCGACACCTCAAAAGCTTCCATCTTATCCTCCACATATGACAACCAATCGGCAACCTGAATAGGAGTACCACTGCCATCAAAACTATTCAGCTTCATGCCAACCCACTCTCTCAGCGAGATACCACTCTCAGGACCAACTGGGTCAGCAACTTCTTGAGTAGAGCCAGTAGGATTAGGTTGTGCTGCACCTGCACGAGAAGCCTGCCTCAAACTCCTCATCTCCCTTTGCATCTCACGCATTGCGGCAAGTAAATCCGCTTGACTAGCGCCATCATCTAGGGCACCACCCGCTGCTCGTGCCCGACCTCGCTTCTTAGGCATCATAACTATAGCCACCACAAAACCCAAACAACACAAATATCAAACTCCAATAATTTAGAGAATGCACAAATGACAACATAAACCATACACACAAAACAAAATGTACCCCTACCCGTCCTATAAGTGCAAGTGTGTCAAATTAGACCTTATTTTTCCTAGGATTAAATTAACCTAGGCTCTGATGCCAACTGTAACACCCCAGGCTTTCACCACCCTAGGATGCTACTAAACCACACCAAACACTGACGAGAGATTTCGACAGCATCTCCCCTAAAACAGGAGCATCGCGGAAGCAACAAATAAAAGATATACAAGTAGATAAAGCACACTAGCATAAGTGAAAGATCCTAACATGATATTCCAACAACCATGGGCAAGGCTAAACAAATCTTAGCCAACATTAAGGAACAAGCAGACTCTCATAGATAAGGACTTAATTATTACAGCACAACACTAGAGATTTGGTTTAAGCGAAAGTTGTGATGTGCTGCTACTTCCCAACCCCTTCTAGCAAAGCATCCATCCATCAAGTACATGAGATGATAAAAATAGGGGTGAGATATAAAATCTCAGCAAGCAACTAGCTTTAACAAGCTATTTATACTACAAGTTCATTAGACAATGGTTTAACTATTATAAGCAAGCAAAGCTCCTCCATGAAAGATAATAATATAAACTCCATCACCCTTCTACATAAATAAAACCAACTCATCGCCAAACCTTGGAGAAGATCCACTTCTCACCGCCATTGCCAAATAAATGCCATAGAAAACCAATAGCACTAAAAATGCAAATGCAATGCAAATGACATGTCTCCTGCCTTCATACTCAACAAAGTATGAAGCTGCATCGTTATGCCCAATAAACAATGCTGTACCGGTACGGTCGCGGCTATCAAGCAGCGACATAACTCCATATGCCATGCATTGTGATGCAATGAAATGCAATGCCAAAACAGATTGTACAAGAGAGTATACGCCACATATACCAGAAAGGTTTCTCCTCATTTGCCATCATAAGCCTCATACTAGACATTCCAACAGGAACCATTACCAAGTTATAAATTAAAGAACAATGCATATGTAATAACAACAATAAAATATTCATAATCTTGTATTAGGATAAGCCTTATTTAATAAGTTATCATTCTGAAATTTTAAGGTGGAGGTAGGATAAATAGCAAATTAAAGCTTGTAGCAACCACCGCTACGTTACTTGCCTCCAAACGAAGGAGACAACCACTCTAGGCACGATCCGAAGTGTTACCACCTTGGTTGTTCCCCAAACCTAGGGCAGCAGGATTGGGATGGGAGCAAATCCACTCCAAAGAGGCACCTGATCATGATCCTCTCCTCCTCCTCAATCCATTTTTCTCCTTCTCCCTTGCTTATGGCTGCCGTGGAGTGGATCCTAGAGAGGGGAAGGTGCTGTGGAGAGGGAGGAGAGGGAGGAGAGCGTACAGGAGGGGGAGAGCAAGAACAAAAGGGGGGGGAGGTGCTGGGAAAGGGACTCGGTCCCTGCAGATTGTTTTGTGGAAGGATGTCATGGGCCTCCAAGTTGGGCTGGGTTGAGTGGCCCTTGGCCCAATTTGGCTTGGGCTTCTCCCTAAGTTTTTTTTCTCTTTCCATCTTTGAAATATTTTGGTATTACAGTCATCCAGTTGTAGAACAGGGGACTCCCCTGCCTTTTCCCCTCTAAATAAAAGTAAGTTGCACCGTGATTGTAATGATAATAAAGGTGTTTTTGCTATTTTTTGCATGAGGAATCATTCCACATTCTGCTGATGCCTAATAATTTTCATCCATCTTTTGCTTGAGAAATTAGACCAAAGACTATCCAAGGTTATCTGGTTGACGGCCCGATAATGCTTGCTGTCCATCACAGTCGTCCAGCCTCAATCGGACGTCTCACGGCGTCGACTGATCAGTGCCATGGTTAATTTGATAGGCGCCGGCGAGGTTCAGCTGGCCTCGTGCGGTCCGGCCACACGCGCTCGCCGGCGAGGTCCGGTACACCGCCGAGCGCCCGCCGGTGAGGTCCGACCCGGCCCGGCGAGGTCCTGCGCGCCTACCGCAGCCGCCGCTCCCAAGCTTGAACCAGCGCGGCCCTGCCGAGCCCTAACCCGGCCATGCGCGCATGCGCCACCGCCGCCAGCCCCTCCCCCCCGCGGTCGATCGCAGGGCAGCGGAGGCGAGGCGGATAGGCTGACGACTCCGCGACATCGTCGATCTCGACCAGTCGTCGACAGGTATTCTCCAGTGACCTGCAGGTTTCTCCCCCTTCTACTGCGTGGTCTGATTTTTCTGTGGAATTGTTGTATTTTTTTGTTGCTCATGGTTCGATTCTTGCATGTTAGTATTCGATTTGTTTAATTTCCAGTTTCCTTCTGTCCGATCCGTCGCCTACTAGGTTGGATTTGTCACTTGTGGTCTTCAATGGATGTGAATCATAAAGATTTTCTTCATTTACTCTTATCCCCGTATTAATCTTGTTTACCCACTTTTCCAGCGATATGCAGAGCATCTTGGTGAGTGGGCCTATTCCTCCAGAAATTTCCTTATTGAGGAACTTGACAGAATTTTCTGATCTTTACGCATGCTGTATTATTGTTTTAATCTTTTATTAGGCTGGAGTGATAATTAAAGAGGGATGTGATTGACCAAAGGTAATGCATAAGCAGGACACTGACTGATTTGAGTGGACCAAGCGTGAATACAAAATGCGCTGCACCTCACAATCTCACATAAGTGTGAGTTTATCTTTCTGTGGTTTTAACCAGGCCACCTGTAATCTCTTCCAGTATAATACTGAATTCCCTTTATGTTCTAGGGTCCTATGAAATTGCTCCATATATGGTGAAATGCCTACTTACCTTGGACAAATATGCAGTACCTGAAGGTCTTGTAAGTAACGTGCTTTGACTAGTCATTTTAAGAGTTAAGTTTATTTTTGCTTAATTTTTCCATTTGCAATGTCCAATCATCAATATTGGCTATAAGAAAACAATATATATGGGGGTCATGGATTACTTCTAGGGATGGCTATGAACTACTTGTAGCTCTTTGTTTTGAATTGATGCTGTGACAGCTATAGATTAGTAGTTCAGTTAGGCCTTTTTTTTTATATTGGTGGTATTCATGCATCCGCTGCTCTCAATCTGGATGTGTGTCGAAGATTTTGCTATATTGTCACAACCAAATCTTCTATGGAAGTGCTTTTATGTGTGCAAGGTCCTTGTTTAGTCGTTTGTGAGATGATCATTATTTCATATGTTTTTAATTGTTAATTTTTCAGCCACATCAATTATGCTTTGCATACCTGATTCATTCTTAGTTCTTTATAGTGTGTTCTTCTCTTACTGCTTCACTAGGGTTTTTCTCTTAATGCTTCACCATATGAAGTATTAGAAACCAAATAAGTGCCAGAAATATGCATGGAACTTTACATGTACAAGGACATGATCATGGCGTTATTTGCCCCTGAAGACTAAAGCACCAGTTCAAAACTTCAAATCACCTTAAGCACTAGACATAGTTTCCGTAGCTTCACTATGGTGCGCTGGTGACTGCCATGCCTGAGAACATGGAAATGTTATCGCGTTGAAGATGTTAACTTCCACCATCTTATTTTTTCAACTGCTTTTATCTTTTGTGTTCTTTTCTCTATCTTTCCAGATAGCAGTTTAAGTATTGTTTTCACAGTCCTGTAATTCTGTTTTTTTTTCTCAAACTTGCACATTTACAGGATAACCTATATGTTTGGAACAATGGAACTTGAACAAAAAAACTCCAGTAAAAGGCAAACAAAACCTGCTGTCTGTAGTGCTCTGCTTGTAGCTTGTAATTTTCTTGTGTGTGTGGTGTAATATGGTGCAGGTCAGAGTTTGTTTGCATAGGGTACTTTTCTATTTGCGTATGTTTACGTAAAGTGCTCTAGTCTTTCTTTGACTAGCTAGAAATGCCTATAGGTCCATATTGGCTTTGTTGAAGAGTGAAAACAGTGTGGTTTCTGTACTAATTAGGAGGTTGATTTGACTATTATGCCGATCATGGTCCATTCGTTTTTTTTTGAGAATGCGCAGGAGAACTGCGCATCATTGCATTAAGAAGGAAAATCAACCGGTTTTAAATTACAACGTGGGCCAAACGGGCGCACACACACGGAAAAGAGAGCAAGAAGCGTACTATACTAACATGTTTACAACCAAAGGCATCAAGTAGTGGCCGGGGACCTAAGTCGTTCCTGCTGTACTACTCGGCCAACCCAAGCCCGCGAGCTTCTTGGCACCGGCTTGAATCCATAGCTTCATGGTCCATTCTCATCCTAACATCTATGCTAGTCGTACTGTGCTATTTAGTTCTGTTCACCATTCGATCTACTCTTGTTCAATTGCCTTCAAGAAGTAGTGGGAGGATCTGAACATGAAGTTCCCTTTGCGAAGCAACTATTCAACTGGGCAATAGTGCTAAAAAAGATGACAGAAACTTTTAAGTCTTTGATGACTGAGCGTAGCCAAGGGAATTGTACCTAGTTTTACAAAGCTTCTGTATGCCAGAAATATGCATGGAATTTTCAATCTATAAGGACACGATCAAGGTGCTATATGTTCCTGAAGACTAAAGCACTAGTTCCAATCACTTCAGGCACTAGATGTAGTATCTGTAGCTTCATTGTGGTAATCCTATATGGAATTTTACATGTACTGCCATGCTTGGGAACATGAAAATGTGAACTTCTGATCATATGTTTTCAACTGCTTCTTGTTTTGTATTCGTTTTTCTATCTTTCCAGATGCTTTTTTATTACTGTATTAGGCCTTTTTTTATCCTTGCAGCACCATCACCATTCTGGTCCAAGGTGGTGATTGGAGTTTTGTATTTGGACTATTTCCTCTTCTTAATACAAAGATACGCAGCTCTCCTGCGTGTTCGAGAAAAAAATGGCTTTAATCACAAGACAAACCTACTCTCATTTTCCCTTCAAGTATGTACTGTCGAGCAAGCCATTTACAATTATACTAGTTCAGCCTTTCCAGAATTATACTGGCTCACCAACCTCCTGGCCCAATCCATAGGTTCGCTGAGTAGGACGACATGTGCACAAAGCAATTACAGAACGTTACAAAAATAGATAACTCTACCTATTCATGTGCTTGACTTGCCCTTTCATTTCACTTTACTCATATATATTACTCTTTTCCATTATCTCTTGATTGGACAGATGTCACTTTATATGATGCTAGCAAACATCTGGAGTGGGTTTGTTACCTTTTTACAAGACCTTCTTATAGCAGTAATTTCGTGCAAGTTAACAACACCGGCCAACTTGGGAAAGAATACTGAAAAATGAGATGCATCTCTTTCTAACTAACATACATGATTCTTTTATGTGGCTTTCTATGGAAACACAGGACATATGCATTTATCAATACTTGATGCATGACATGACTGTGCTATAGGAAATTCATTTCTTGCACTTGATGGAATGGACATTCCTTTGGGGCCGCCTCATTCCATGTTCTTAGGATTTGTACTGGTATAAGAAGACTCATGGTGGCATTATGTGGCCCAATCAAGTCAGAGGTAAAGCTATCCTTTGTTTGTCTAGTATACTTGAGTTACCAGGAAAGTAATGGAAAGCAAATATGTGCATTTCTTGGCACACCAGGGCCTAATTTGCAATTGGGCATAGGCATTTGTTTTATACTGGTTCTCTATCTCAAAGTTTATCTCTGGTACATATTTATTTTATATATATTTCTCCTATGACAATAGTTTTCTCTGTAGTTTTGACTGGGCGGTATGCCAATTGGATTGTAATTTATGGGTTGTCCCTGAAGCTTAATTGCTTATTGGCTTCAAACTGTTTTTAGGTGATTAGCTGCTGTGATTCCTCACCTAATTTGCTGTTTCTTCACCTCCCGAGTTTGCATTGTATGCCACTGCAGCGACTGTTAGGGTCGCCATTAAAACCCCACCTTGGATCAGCCTCGCGGTCGCCTTGATGTGGTTCTCTCCTGTCCTAGTTTGTTGTTTCATTCCTTGGTATCGAGAATTACGTGTTCAAGTCTGGTGGGCTTCTCGTGCTAGGACTACCCTGTTTTTTGGTGATTAGCTGCAGCGATTCCTCAACCAATTTGCTGCTTCCTCACCCCCCGAGTTTGCATTGTTTGCCACTGCAGCGACTGCTAGGGTCGCCATTAAAACTCCACCTTGGATCAGTCCCGCGGTCGCCTTGAAGTGGTTCTCTCCCATCCTAGTTTGTCGTTTCCTTCCTTGGTGTCGAGAATTTCATGTTCAAGGCTGGTGGGCTTCTCGTGCTAGGATTACCCTTTCTAGATTCCTTCAGTTGTTGCGTTTCCATAATTGCCGTGCCAGATGTAGCACCAGCCACCGCCAGCCCGGCGCTTTGCGAACCCCCTTGCAAGGAACAGCTACAAGCTTTGGCTATTTGCGCCTCCCTGGCCCAGAAATCCCGCAGGAAACTCTTCACCATCCAAGAAAAAGCAGAGCCTTTTTGGCTGGCTGGCTCCCATCTTCTCACGAGTTAAGTGAGGTTTTGGAGCCAGCGCGCAGGGCTTTCTGCTGAATAACCCAAAAGCCTTCTTGGTCCTTGGTTGGAATTGGAGAGCTTGTAGTCAGGCTGAGGTTGGTATTTTCTCGTCGGAGATGGAGGGAGATCTGCCACAGCGAGCACTGATCCCGAGCGGAGCACCCTTTGATCTGGGACAGCCGCTCCACTTTGCTGTCCAGCCCCATGCGGTTCAGGTTCACCAGGGCGTGTTCACTGCCCCCACCGTGAACCAGATGCAGGAGTTGGGGAATGTGGTGGAGGCCTCGCTGAGCAAAGAGGAAGGCGCCGGCAGTGATGCCTACCTTGGCCATGGCAAGGCGGCGGTCTCAGCCTCCCAGTGGCACCGGGTCAAGTGGACCGGTGACATGGTCAAGCTGCTCGTGTCGGCCGTGTCCTACATCAACGAGGACATCAACACGGATCAAGGCAGCAGCAGCGGCAGGAGGAAGCACAACACGCTCAAGAGGAAGGGCAAGTGGAGGCTGGTCTCCTCGGTCATGACTGAGAGGGGGTTCGCCGTGTTGCCACAGCAGTGCGAGGACAAGTTCAATGACCTCAACAAGAGATACAAGAGGCTCACCGAGATCCTTGGCCGGGGTACGGCTTGTCAGATCGTTGAGAAACCAGCGCTCCTTGAACAGCTGAGCCTATCTGAGAAGCTCAGGGAGGAGGCCAAGAAGCACCTGAGCTCAAAGCACTTGCACTATAAGGAGATGTGCTCCTACCATAATCACAATCGCTCATGCCTGCTTGTTGATCCAGCCCTTCAGAGGTCCCTGCGTACGGCACTTAGGAGTCCACAAGAACAAGGAAATGAGTGCTCGTTTGGATCTGATGATATGTTGCTTTCTGATGATGACCGCAAGGGAGACGGGTTTAATGATGATTTGGAGGTCAGTGCTGAAGAGCATCGTCATCACAGAGTTCATGGAAACAATAAGAAGCAGAAGCATGATCATCAGGAGGGGCACTGTGAGTCTTATCTGCCAGAACTTGCTGCCTTGGACACAAATAGAATGTTTCCTGAGGGAACTAGTGGTTCCACTGCTGAGAAAAATCCAAGTGAAATGAATGCTATTCAAATCGAGAGGGAACATCGTCTGAAGATAAAACAAGAGATCTGGAAACTCGAGCAGAGCCATTTGAAGTGGTTGAGGTCCAGCAAGGAGAAGGACAAGGAACTGCTGAAGATGAAGCTGGATAATGAAAGGATGGAGCTGGAGAATGAAAGGATGGAGAAGGAGAATGAGCAGCTGGAGCAGAAGCTGAAGCTTAAAGAAATTGAGATGGGCATCAAACGGAAGAGGACTTAGTGATTACAGAGTTGCTGGTAATCCTTTTGTTCATTGCAGTAGCTTACATATTAGGATGTATTACATACATTTTCATCTTAGTTAGCTGCATATCAGTTAAGTTAATGACTCTTCTGGTGTTAGTCCTACAGTAAGTACAGTTTCACATCTGCATATGGTACTTGGTGTTATGATGTTATCCATCTCACTGCAATTGTGTGCTATCATTATTGAGCTGTGTGTGTTTTTGTTTAGTTTGCTGTGTCATTTTTATGACATCTCACCAATTATTCGAGGATCTGTCCTGGTTTGTACTGATTCTGTGGGATATGACATTGAAGGGATGCCTTAATGTGCCTTTTGAATAGCATTGTGATATAAATGCCAACGAAGAGTTTGTATCATCATGTTTTCCAGTCCATTTATGATAGCTTGTTCAGTTCCAGAATGCAAAGGTTTGAACTGATGTTTAGGATAGCTCGGCTGGACTCATGTATTGTATGCTGTATCTGACATCTTGATACAGGAGTAATACTACCATTCAAAAAGCATGTTCTGCATTTGTTTGGCCAATTGGTGGGCTACAAGCCTACAACTCCTGTTAAGCATTCTAAAGATTTTATACTCTGTGCTTACCTCTGTTTATATTCTGATGCTTTTTGATGCATGTAGTGTCCACTTTGCATGTCGTCAGAGGTGACAGTAGAGTTCCTGAACAGATTGCCCAGTAATTCTTCAGCAAATGTTTTTGTTTCGTCTTAATGGCACATCTCGAAGAATTATTCCATTCTGATATGATAGTTTTTGAGTTTTCTATCTTTTCTTATTATCCAGCAATGCCAGATAATGTTACTAAGTTAATTCGATTCTCATTTCAGGCACAATCTGCACGCCCACCAGTTTGCATTTGTGATCAGCCACCAGTATGGAAAACGGAGGAACTCCTGTAGTCTTCTTGTTGAATCACCTCCAAGAAATAGAACTCTGTGAATTGAGAGGATCTGGGCACTGTGTTTAATAATCCGTGGAGTTGTGTATTTCTATCTCCATGAGTTTGTGGAGTTAAATCTATGCGTAAACTGAGGATTTGGATGAGTAATCTTGTTGCTACCTTTACCGAAAATAAAGGCTTCAAACTTATTTATTCTAGCCTACAAACTTTTTCAGATTTGGATGAGTAATCTTGTTTCTACTTTAACTGAAAATAAAGGCTTCAAACTTGATTATTCTAGCCTACAAACTTTTTCATATTTGGATGAGTAATCTTATTTCTACTTTAACCGAAAATAAAGGCCTCAAACTTGATTATTCTAGGCTACAGACTTTTCTCAGATTATAGTATGTTAGATTGTTAGTCATGGAGACATGTACTCTCAAGGGTGGCGATCAACGGGGAGCTGAACACTGAAGAGCTGTGCAAACTTGGGAACCATGGTTCCAACTTGCTCATATATATGTAATTCTTTATTTTGCATGCTTTGCTGTTGGGAAAAGTCTTCTGAACAAAAGCATGTTCATAGAGGTTAACAATCATTTTGTGTGTCATAATAATCATTTATTATTCGTGAAACTAAGCGTAGCATAGTTGGCCAGGTTCCTTGTGGTGGAAGTGGAACCTTCCCAACCGGGTTCTAGTCTCCGACTCGGCACGGGTGTCGCCTTTTTCTGGATTTATTCCAGGATTTAACCGGCGCTATTCTTTCAGTGGTAGACGATGTGCCCCTCGATAAGGAGGCCCTCGTTGTGACTTCGTCAATCTCAAAATCGGAACAGCCGACACAGTCTCTCGGAGGTGCTTATAGGGGTAGGACTTGCGTGTATGTATTCATAGGGGTGAGTGTGTGCGTGTACTGGTCTTTCGCAAAAATAATCATTTATTGAAAAAATGCGGGGTGCCTGATGTTTTCTCCTGAACTTTTTTACACGTTTTTTGTTGTTGTTTTCTTATAGATCAATAAGCCAAACTCGATGCCTGAATCGTTTTTAGGATGAGATGATCCCTGACCTGAAAGAGCTGAGCCCCCCTCCTTCAACTAGACATAATAAAAACCTGGACGGTCTCGATCGGCTGAGTGGATTAATCCAGACGTACGTAAACCGTTCGATCTAGGAGATCGAGCAGGACTACGATCAGTCCGAATACAATCCCGGCGGCTGGCCGGGCCCTCGATCTATATATATTCCGAACTCAGCTGGCGGCGCGGCTGCCCCCGTCGTCGATTTGGGCTATCGACTGCGCGACATACATCCGATCCGCCGCCGGTCGGGAACGGCACGATCGACCCCGCGACGTCCGACGGCGCCGGCCGTCGGGAACGCGTGGCCACCGCCTCCGGGGACGATTGTTGACGTCTTGACGACGGCTCCATGCATGGCCGGGATCTTGATTGAGAGCGATGCAGCCAAGGCCAGCGCCGGCGTCGTCAACCTCCAGAGCGCCGCTGCTCGGCCCAACATGTAACTAATAGCTTTGTTTACTGCTTGGAAGTACTATATATATATTACAACTTCTGGCTGTATTATTATTTATATACTTATATGTAATGGCATTCTCAACTTCATCTTTACCATGGGATCATTAGCTTGTTTCGGGCTAACAGTTTAAAATAACTTCTTATATATTGGCCATAAATAAACTCAATATACTTGGGCTGACATACTTGTATATATGTTTCCAGTGTACAGTTTCAAATGGCTGCTGCCCAAGAGTTTATTGTCAATCAGAATTGGGATGGGCTGGAGGCTTACCTTTCTGAGTTCTTGACCGAGGTTCAGGGCGACAAGTTCTATCCGCACCCGGGTCTTTTCTGCTCCCTTTATCAAGCACAGATCTCATATCTCATTGGGGAGAAGCAGTTTGAGGAGGCAGAAATTGTTTTCGATAGCAAGGTTGAACCTCTTGAACGTGACAGGGATGGCATGTATGCGCCAGTTAATTTAGAATACCGTGTGGATATATTGAAGGACTGCGTGTACCATTGGTAAATACTTTGCAAAGCTGTCGATTTTTTGTTATATTCATGTGAAGCTATTACTAAAATGATTTCTGTTCGTTTATATACACATGAATACTGACAGTGTGATTAGGAATCATTTTTTTATGCGTGTTCTCAAGTTCTGTGCTTTTTCTTATGCAGCTTGCCACTGCCTACTAATGAAGTTGAAGATATCAATGTAGTTCTTTCTGATTACATGATGCTTTATTTTCCCACTAGGTAAGTGTTTCCAATTATCCAAAAACTGCGTTGACTATTACATGACATAGTTGCATATGTTCTGCAAAATGAATCATGGATGTTATATCTTAATTTATATTAGTTCTCTTTCTCTCATTATGATTTTGTACTGCCAAATTGGTATGTGCAATGCAATAGAAGAAAAGATTATCCAAGATACTCCATTGATTCCAAAATATTGGTCACTTAAGCTTTTGTCCTAAGTCAAGCCTCACAAACTGACCAAGTTCATATAAGAATATGTCAATTTCCACATTACCCAAAAAATACACTATCAATACATATTTCATGTTGGATTTAATAATCAAACTAATTTGATGTTGCATATGTCGGTTCTTTTATATATAATTTAATCAAAGTTTGATTTAAGACAAAGCTAAAGTGACAATTTGGGACACAGAGAGTAGTACTTTAGTATCTACTATATTGAACAATTCGTGAACATGCTCCGTGTGAGAAGAGGGCTTACAAGTTCTAACTTTATCAGCCCATTATTTAATATTGCTAATGAAATATTTTCCAACCCATTATTTTTCTTGATGTTAAATTCTATCTAGATTAGTCCTATCTAATTATAAATATATTAAGTTTTACTAACTCACTTTCACTCCTGCAATTGTTTGCATTTAAATTAAAGTGATATTCTCTGTCAGCCTTAATTGAGTTATGTAAAGTAACTGATATAAGTCCTCTTCAGTAATGCAATTGTTTTTTTTTCCTAAAGAAAAGTAATGCAATTGTTTATATTTAGAATAATATCACCTGGTACTGAAGCTATAGAGCTATGCATGAATTATGTGGTTACATTTAACAAAGTTATTGCTTTATACAGTTTGCAGGGCAAGGCGAACAGAACATATTCAATTTCAGATTTTGTAGTGACTTTCAATGACGAAAAAGGAAAACAACATTGTCGTTGTTTGGCATGTCAAAAGATCATATCAGCTTCAGCCACGACCAGTTCAATAGTCAGTCACATCAAGGAAGAGGAAGAGAAAGTGGGAGAGGAAGATAACTCATGTCCTAGAGTAACAGTTTGGATGCTTAAGTATCTTGCTTATATCCAGGGTGGTGAAGAAGAAATTGCTATCCAGGATCCGACTGCTGCTTCAGCGGGGGCACAGTCAAGAAAGAGGAAGGCTCCACCACCAACTGTCCCAGATCTTTATCAACATTCTGTTGTTCTTCCTGTTCAACTTGCTTTACGAATATTTCGTGATCTTTCTTGGACTAACTTGGAAGCTATTGGTGCTCTTGCGAACGGCAATTCCCAGTCCGTCACTAGATCAAAAGCAGGAGAGATAGTGTTCCGCCAAGAAGAGCTGATCACCGAGCTGAAGACATTGCTTCTGAATTCTATGATTCAACGTCTTTCAATGGGTTCTCCGTTGGCATTTTTGAAGATCAAGGCTCTCCTTAGTTTGTCGGACGATCTTTTACCTTTGCTCAAGAGCCTGCCGGATGATGTTTCTAAACTATTGTTAGAACAAGATGAGAAAGTTACTGAATTGAGGCGTTTCTTTATGGTTGCTGCTGCTAAGCGCCTTCCTCCAACAGCATCTGCTGATGTGAATTCTAGCGTTGGTAGTTCCAAGAGTATCACCAGCAGAATTCAAGAAACTGGTCCCCTATAATTTGTTAAAGTGGTCCATAAGTTGTTTTAGGGGAAGCCCCAAATCTTGGGCCAACTACTTTTGCAGACTATCCTGGCCTGGCCTTCTATATTTAATTTTCTTTGATATGTTCTTAAGTCTTTTAACACTACTAGAGAACTAGATATCTATCCGGCATATTTGTCTCAGGACAGATTGGCAACATTGGCAGAACTAGATACCCAATCTCTCGGACACGCGTTTCATCATGGAAATTGCATCTTGTCAAAATGTCGAGTGACTATAACACCATTGGCAGAAAGAATGCAAATTAAGCTCCGGAAAATGCGGGCGATCTGGCGATCTGTGGGCGACGCCGCCGGTCTCGAATTGTCTCTCGCTGAGATCTAGCCTCACCGACGGCGAGGCCTGTCTGCCGGCGTCTTCGTCGGGCAGGATACCGGGGCTTCGGCCGCCGGCTTGCTTTCCCGGGAACCTTTTAGGTTTGTCCAGGGAGAAGTTCATCTATCCTTCACTGGCCTCGTGGTGCGGTGGAACCAGGATCGTAAAGGTTCAGAATTGGCGTGTGGAGAGCTGGTCGTGACAAATCAGGTTTCCTGGTTGGATACGTCTAGCAGCCCTTCTGTTTGGAGATTTAAACCCTGGTGCCGAACTAGGGTTTGGGTTTTTGCATCTGTTCTCGTGTCGAACTCGTCGTCGCTGCGCCAACCGTGACCTAGGGTTTTCACGCTCGCTGTACGTTCTCGGTGGGGGTGATCAGGGACTTCCGGTGAGGAAGTTGCCCACCCGAAGCCGGAACTGCGGCACGTGGGTCTAGGGTTTTGGTTTTTTGGCACAATGGCGAGCTCGGTCCATGATTCGTCGGATGTTCGCGGTGTTGTTGCCGCTGATGGGAAAGCTACGGAGATGATGCAGAATACTGGTGGGAAGGAGGAGAAGACTGCGGAGGCGGGCGCTGGGGATCCACCACCGTCGCCGGTGGAAAACTCAGACCGGCGCTTGGTTCTCGTTGGGAACCAATCCGCTGAGGATGAAGCAGATGAAGACGAATACGTCTTCGAGGAGGATGCCCAAGCTACACAGGCGCAGCGCTGGATGGCGGTGGCGCGATTTTATTCGGGGCAAGCTTTCAAGACCTGGGTGCTCTTCAGTGAGTTGAGCAAGGCATGGGGTAGACAGCTGCCTGTGCCAGCTCGAGAACTAGATGAAAATAGATTTTTGGTAGAATTTGATGCTGAGTGGCTGTGGAAGAAAGCGATCAATGGAGGTCCTTGGAAACACAAAGGGGATGCCATTATTTTTGTTCCCTATGATGGCTTGCAGAGGCTGTCAGAGATTAGAATTGAATCTATTGGTTTATGGATTCGGATCTATGATGTTCCTGTGGCCATGCTTACAGATGGGTTTGTGCAAGTGCTCGGTTCGAAGGTTGGGAAGGTGCTGGAGATAGGAGAGGCACGGATGAACTACAAAAGGGTGAAAGTTGATTTCCCCCTTGCAAAAGCTATCATGCATAAGGTGCAAGTAAAGGTGCGGGGAAGAGGTGTTATGGAATTTATGCTGAGATATGAAAACATCCCACACTTCTGCTTTGGATGTGGGCGGATTGGTCATGCGCAGAGAGAATGCCCGGAGGAGGGGGGAGCTGAAGGTGGAGTGCGTTTCGGCGCATCCTTGCGTTGCTCGCCACAGAAGAGGGAGGTGGGACGGCGTATAACAATCCCGGCGGCAGATTCCAATGTGAAGAAGGGTCTCAATTTTAGTGGAGCACAGAAGGAGAAAGTCCTGTCAGGAGCAAGCTACTCTAATATACCCCCTGGTCGCGATTTTTCAAAGAGTGGCCAGCGAAGAGGAAGGGAGGAGGACGGTGGAAGAGGAGAAGAGGCACAGCATTCTGGAGCTGCAGGCTTTTCCCATGCAGGGGTACCTGCGGCAACTCCGGATGATTTGGCCAATGGAGTGGCTAACATGGTGGTGGATGATCCACAACCTGTCCAGATAGTTCCACCAACTCAGATGGATCGTGAGAAAGTCTCTGGGATAGACTCGTTCGTGGACTCAAGCTATATCTCGGGGAGTGTTAAGGAGGATACGGGGAAGAAGATCAGCATGCACGAACGGTTGATGAAGACAGGAGAAGGAGATGGTGCAGGGGATGCGGCGGCAACGTTACCAGCTGGTGCTTCACCGGCAAAACGTTGCAAGTTATCATCGCCCTCGCAGACGACCCTGACGGGTGCTCATGATGAGCCCCGTCAGGCACAATGAATGCTTTAGCTTGGAACTGCCGGGGGTTGGGGAACTCCCGGACAGTTCAAGAATTGTGTGGCTTAGTTAAGCTACATAAACCCAAAATTGTTTTCTTATCAGAGACTAGGATATGTGCTAATAGAAGTAATAATTTACGTTGGAGGTTAGGTTTTCATAATAGTCTGGCAGTTAGTAGTGTTGGCTTAAGTGGTGGTCTCGCTCTTTACTGGGATGATTCAGTCATTGTATCCTTGCTTTCCCAAGGGGAGCGATATATTGATGTCCTGATAAATGAAGATCCAGATGAAGCCCCTTGGAGGGCTACTTTTGTTTATGGTGAGCCTCGTGTAGAAAATAGGAAAGACATGTGGGATTTGATGCGATCGTTGTGTGGTCAGTGGCTAGGGCCATGGTTGCTTATAGGTGACTTTAATGAAGCCATGTGGCAGTATGAACACTTTTCAGAAACACCACGACTGGAGCGCCAGATGTTTGATTTTCGGGAAGTACTGAGTCATTGTGATCTTCATGATCTAGGTTTCTCTGGACTTCCCTGGACATACAACAATAATCAAGGAGGGCACAGGAATGTCAGGGTAAGATTAGACAGAGGAGTTGCAAATACTGAATGGGTAGATCGCTTTCCCAGTACGCATATTCAACATATTACCTCATCAAGATCAGATCATAAATTGCTGCTGCTAACTATAAGAGCTGAGCAATCACGGCAGGGTAGGGAGAGTTTTTTCAGATATGAAATCATGTGGGAGAGACATGACAATCTGGGTATGGTCATAGAAACAGCGTGGAAAAATCGACACCCAGGCAGTGATTTAGGTGCAATTGCAGAAGCGCTGAAAGGAGTCACTAGGAAACTCAAATCCTGGAGCAAAGAAAATTTTGGAAATGTTTCTAAACAACTGGCAGATCTGCGTAAGGAGCTAGAAGGGCTAGAAAAAAGGGACTCAATACATCTGCGAGCTGAAATCTTACAAAAAAAACGGGAGCTTGATGAACTATTGTATCGAGAGGAGATGTTATGGCTGCAACGTTCCAGGGTATCTTGGCTCAAGGAAGGGGATCGAAATACAAAATATTTTCATCGAAGGGCGAGATGGAGGGCAAAGAAGAACCACATCAAGAAGCTTATACGAGCAGATGGCAGCTGGGCGTCGGATCATAAAGAAATGCAACAAATGGTTTCTAGCTATTTCTCTGAACTTTTTAAGAAGGACGATGGAGTTATCCCTGACGAAATTGTAAGTCTCTTTAACCCAGTTATCTCTGATGCTACTAATCAGGAGCTATGCAAGCCATTTTCTGCACAGGAAATAGGCGATGCCATGTTTCAGATAGGGCCCCTCAAGGCACCAGGGCCAGACGGCCTGCCGGCACGTTTTTTCCAGAGGAACTGGGCGGTGATGAAAGATGATATCGTTAAAGCAGTCCAGGAATTCTTTGAATCTGGATATATGCCTACAGGTGTGAATGATACATGCATTGTTCTAATTCCCAAGGTACCATACCCAGAATCTCTAAAAGACTTCAGACCGATAAGTTTATGTAATGTGATTTATAAAGTTGTTTCTAAGTGCATTGTAAACAGGCTAAGACCTCTCCTTCAGGATATTATTTCGCCCAATCAAAGTGCCTTTATTCCAGGGAGACTAATTACAGATAATGCCTTAATTGCTTTTGAATGCTTGCATGCTATAAACTCAAATGCAGATGAAAGGAGCAAATTTTGTGCTTACAAATTGGATCTCGCCAAGGCGTATGATCGAGTGGATTGGAGATTTCTAAACAACATTTTACTGAAGCTGGGCTTTCAACGATCTTGGGTAGACCGAGTCATGACATGTGTCACCTCGGTTCGCTACTCTGTACGCTTCAACGGCACCATGTCGGAGCCGTTTTCTCCAACACGTGGTCTTCGCCAAGGTGATCCTTTGTCGCCTTATTTGTTTCTTTTTATTGCTGATGGGTTGTCTACACTGATGAATAGGAAAGTTCAGGAAGGTACTATTCATGATTTGAAAATATGTAGAGGTGCCCCTGGCATCTCCCATCTGCTCTTTGCCGATGACACCTTGCTGTTCTTTAAAGCAAACGTTGAACAAGCTACTGAAGTCAAAGTGATCCTAGATACATATGCCAAGTGCACTGGACAACTGATCAACCCAGCCAAGTGCTCTATAATGTTTAATGGAAATGTACAGCAACCAGTCCAAGACCAGGTTAAACAGATTCTTGAGGTGGAAAGAACGGTGTTTGATGCAAAATATCTAGGACTACCTACTCCTAATGGTAGATTGAAGGGCGAGCGTTTTCAGCCATTAAAGGAAAAA
Source organism: Alloteropsis semialata (assembly GCA_004135705.1). NCBI lineage: Eukaryota > Viridiplantae > Streptophyta > Magnoliopsida > Poales > Poaceae > Alloteropsis > Alloteropsis semialata. Next base: position 84,808,309 of record CM014271.1, on the reverse strand, counting down.
TTAAGCAAGAGGTTACAGGACTACTCTGAAAAATTCCTATCTGCAGCGGCAAAGGAAACTCTTATAAAGGCAGTTGCTCAAGCTCTCCCAACATACATTATGAGTGTGTTCAAGCTTCCTCTAGGATTGTGTGATGATATGACAAGCATCATTAGGAATTTTTGGTGGGGTGCAGAGCATGGAAAGAAAAAGACGGCATGGATAGCCTGGAAAGAATTAATTCTGAAGAAGTGTCGTGGAGGCCTGGGCTTCAAGGACTTGCGACTTTTTAACCAAGCCATGCTGGCTAGGCAGGCCTGGAGGCTGATAGAATTGCCTGACAGTTTATGCGCACGATTATTGAAAGCTAAGTACTACCCTCGAGGTTCCCTGGTTGATACAGCTTTTAGCTCCAACTCTTCCTTTACATGGCAATCCATTTTGCATGGTTTGGATCTGCTTAAAAAAGGTATTATTTGGAGAATTGGTAGTGGCACACAAGTACGTATTTGGAGGGATCCTTGGATTCCAAGGAATTATTCCTTAAAAGTCATTACTAAAAAAGGGAGATGCAGATTCAATTGGGTGTCTGAGCTCTTGGATAGTAATGGGAGAGATTGGGATATGAATAGAATTGCTGGGATCTTTAACCCAATTGATGTTGACGCAATTGCTTCAATCAAATTACCATCAAGGAGGTGTGATGATTTTATAGCTTGGCACATGGAAAAGTCGGGGATATTCAGTGTAAGAAGCGCTTACAACTTGGCGTTGAGGTGTCAAAGTATGCAAACTGATCAAGCATCTAGTGTATCACCAGAAGGGGATAGGAAAATCTGGACCAATGTCTGGTCAGGTGCAGTTCCCCCTAAGGTTAACATTTTTATCTGGAAACTATGCAGAGATGTTCTCCCAACAAGGCATGCAAAATTTATCAGGAAGCTTGAATCAAGTGCGGTCTGTTCTCTATGCGGTCGGGAAACGGAGTCAGGTTATCATGCTACCGTGATCTGCCCATTAGCGGTGGGTCTACGCAAAGCTATGAGACGTCACTGGCAGTTGCCTCAAGAGGAAGATTTTGCCTATACAGGTCCTGATTGGTTACTAGTGCTCCTGGATAGATGCAGTGATCAACAGAAAGACCTTGTCAAGCTACTATTGTGGAAAACCTGGTCAGTACACAATAATATAATCCATCAGTCTGGACATACAGATATCCTTGACGCAGAGTATTCCTTGTTAGCTTTGCAGACTACATTGTTACAATGCCGAGAGATAGACATGGAAACTGAAAAAGGGAAAAGCTCCTGTAGACAATCCGACAAAGGCAAGGAAAAGAAGCATAAGAGAAAAAAGCAACCAACCTCCTCCTGGGTTCCTCCACCTGATGGATGGGTGAAAATAAATGTGGATGGATCCTTTGTACCGTCCACTGGAGAGGCTGGAGCAGGAGTGATCATTAGAGATAGTTCAGGGCATGTTATACTAACAGCTTGGAGAGTTTTGTTTCGCTGTGTAGATGCTCCAGAAGCTGAAGCTCGCGCTTGCGTCGAGGGCCTCCGAATGGCATCGCAGTGGGCACAGGGCAGGGCGATCCTAGAATCTGATTGCTCCAGGCTTGTCAAGGCATTGCAGAGTTCAGATGACAGATCAGAGATCGGCTTCCTTGTTGCTGAAGCCAAGGAATATGCTCAGCTACTAGAAGATTGGAGAGTAGCTAAGGTAGATAGGGAGTGCAATTCAGTTGCTAATGAGTTAGCTCATCTTGCTAGGAGAAACATTCATACTGCTGTCTGGTTAGGTACAGCGCCTGCGTGCGTTTGTGATCTAATCAAAAACGATTGTGATTCTGCCTAGTTAATGAAGCTCCCTTTTACCCGCAAAAAAGATTGGCAACATACGTATCAGGTGCAAACCAACCTCCCCGTGCAAACTATGCAAACCTCAATCTGGACCACATGATCTTGATCCAAGGGGGCGCGTAGAGAGAGGTGGGAGGGGGGATTTGCAAAATCACCGCCCACCCTTAATCACAGCAAGATCACTTTTGCAAATCCCCCTCCCACCTCTCTCTACGCGTCCCTTGGATCAAGATCATGTGGTCCAGATTGAGGTTTGCATAGTTTGCATGGAGAGGTTGGTTTGCACCTGATACGTTGCCGGACAGATTAGTCCCGGGTATAAATTTTATGGGCACGGAACCCCTTTTTATCTCGGTCGATGGTCCCGTTCAGGACTAAAAGATAACTTCGGGATAAAAAAGAAATTGTGTCTCGCAAGCGCCGAAAAAAAGGCAAACGTGCCAAAAATCCTAAGTGTGTGGGCAACAGCTCTCTCTTTCTCTCTCTCTCTCCCTATCTCTTCAGTTCTTCCTTCTCCTTATCTCTTCAACTCTCTCTTCTCATCTTATTTCTTCACTCCTGCCTCTCTCTCTCTTCGCATTGCCAGGCCGGCACACGGCTCGCCAAGGCCGAGCACGGGTGACTGGTGCATGGCTCGCCAAGGCTGAGCTGCCGGCGCGGGCAGGCCGGGTGCGGCTCCGAGGAGAGGCAGTCCACCACGGGAGCAGATGCAATCCCAACGCGTCATCAAGATGATTTTTTTCGTTGAAATCTGTGTGGAACTTGAGCAGGACAAGTGTGATTGCTCTTTAGTTCTGGATTTTTTAAAGTCCTTTTATGATAGATTCTTGTGACTTCTGTGGACCTTAAGTTTTTTTTGAAATAGGTGTGATTGTGATGTCCATCTTTTTTTTATTTCTAAAAATCACATTGGTCCCGATTAAAAATACCAACCGAAACTGAATAATCTTTTTTAATCATTGGTGGGCACCGCAGCCTTTCGTCCCGCAGACTAGTGTAACGTCACATTAGTTCAAACGACTTTTATATTTCTACCACATGATTCAACAACATTTCAAATTCAGACTTAAACATGTTATAGGGTTAAATGCATCAAATAATCCAAATCAATATAATAAAAAGCAAGTTCTTGAGAAAATATTTATATCCTAAAAAGAACTTATACCCTCAAACACATACTTGGACCCACGCAACAGGGAGGAGAGGATGAAAATGAGAAGCCACACTTCATAAAATATTTCTGACACGCGGAAGAGAAAGTATGCACACTGTTTCTATTTTCCCATTGCACCAATCCACACGCCTCTCCCCTATCTATCTTTACCGTATGTGTTGACGCAAAATACGGTCAACACACGAGAGCGCTAGATCGCGCGGGTCGCAAACGGACCGAACGGCGGATGCTGCCTTGACCGGTCAGACCGGTCAAGGACAAAGGTCAGACCGGTCAAGGGCAAAGGTCGGACCGGTCGGGGGCAAAGGTCAGACCGGTCAGGGGCAAAGGTCAGACCGGTCAAGGGCAAAGGTCAGACCGGTGCCCTAGGGTTTCGCCGGATCGATCGTTTCGAGAAGGTAACTATCACGCTTACGTGGTGAAGGACGGCGAGGTTTACGAGCAAACCAGCAAAGGGATAACCAACACTTACGTAGCAAAGAACGACTAGTTTACGAGCAAACTAGCAAAGGCCGTCGAAGATCTCGCCCGGGAGGGACCCCGTCAGGGAGTGAGCGTCGCCGGACGTGCCCTAGGTTGACCAGGACGCCATCTTGATCGTGGAGATCAGTAGACGAACAGCATGGAGAGGTTGGAAGAGAGATTTAGGGTTTAGAGGATACAAAGTAGATGCATTGTTGTTTGATTCGATTGAGATACCCTCAATCGGCCGAATCCCTTTATATTTATAGGGAGGGTAGGTCTTGCCCCTGGTCTGACCTATCAAGGGCACCGGTCTGACCGGTCAACCCAGGGTGCAGGACTTCCCGAAGCCATGTCTCACTCATCCGAACTCCAAATTGGACGTTCTATATATGAATCTTGATCTACTCGATGAGAGGTATCCAATGGTGAAGTCCAACCTGCATTTGGAGAAGTTTATCCTGACCGGTCTGACCGTTGAAGGTGACCAGTCCGACCGTTGCCTATCACCGTGCCACTTTTGGGTGTCAACATATGCCCCCCTGTTTCTTGGTAAAGCTTGCGTACCAAGAAACATTCATCTGATCCAAATTTATACAGGGACGATGGCTAACACCAGCATATTTGATTTTGCTGATATCTTGCCTCTCGAACATTGAAGTCAATAAATAATCTCTCATCGGGAGACTATTGCTTTAGGACGATAGTCAAAGACATTTATCGGCCATATGTGTTGCCAAGGACGATAATGAAATATCACCCATAGTGAATTCGTCCATAATAGTATGCTCAACCGAAATAAAGTATAGAGAGATTTATAAATGTAGAAACTAAAACTATCTCTAGGAACTAAATATTTCGGCTTTATAATGATCAAGAGCAATACCTATTTAATTAATATGCATAGATATTTGGTGAGAACCCTCCATGATATAAAGACCCATATAGCATCCAAGGATCAAAATAAGAACATGAGGGATAACCAAACATATCTAAGGACGAATTTCAAGATATAGGCATATATGGCATTTGTAAAGCAAATGGATGATGTAAATCCCAATAATTCTGATGATTTGGTGCAAACCTCAGTTTTGAAAATCTTCTCTCATGCCTTTTCTTCTCCGTTAACTTTGTTGCACCTTTTGTTTGAACATCACCCTTATCTTGAGTTTGAATGCTTACTTTAGGAACCCATGTCATGCCCATCTTTCTCAGTTCTTGAGCACCAAGTTTTTGTAACTTCTTCTTCCGCCAATGAGATAAATCAAGTGAATGACTTGGCTTTGCTTCAGTTTTGGACAGCAGTGCTTTCTTCTTGATTTTTGGTGCTCTCAACTCATTTAGTTCAGATTTGGCACCTGAAGAATCAATAGCCGATTTTTGTTTTTCTTTGCCATCAATAGCCGAAGTTTTCAACACCTCAGTCGGCTTTTCATCAACTATATTCAGATCTGAACTTTTATCTTTGCGGCCATCCCTTTTAACTCGATACACTTGCTTGACAACCTTTTTCTTGTCTTGAACTCTAGACCGATTTTTTCGCTCAAAACGGTCATTTTCAACGTACGGTTGTCTCGCATATGAAGGTTCTCTTGGAGCTGCATACTCTACATGATATGGTCTAAAATATGAAGGAGTATGTGTCCAAGGATTATTCCACTCCCATAACGAATAAGGATCAAAACAAGTGGGATGTGGAACATATGGAATTGGCATTGATTGTTCAAAAGGAAAATATGGTGCTGCTGAATGAAAATTTTTCCTTTGCCAATTCCAATTCCCAGAACTATTTTTAGGAGATGATCTTGATGATTTAACATCATTTGACCGATTAGCACGCTTGGCCTTATTTTCTTTTTGGTATTAGCCAGAAGTTCATCAAAAGTGAGTTTCGGCTTTTTACCATTGTGCTTGTCACGGTCTTTAACTCTTTGCGTTGTAGAACACTCTGGTTCCAGGATCTTTGAATGCCACTGACCAGGACCGGTCTGACCGGTGTGCCCAACCGGTTTAACCGGTCTGACCTGTTTGGTCAGCCCAGCAGGAGCAATCGGCTTTTGTTCCGATTCAGAAATATTCGCTTGCCCCCCAGCGACTTCTGAAATTTTTGTAGGCTCATCGTCCTCAATAATTGTTTGATCTTGCAGGTCATAGACGATGTCCTTTTCATCACTTGGGAGCTTTGGATCTTTGCATGAACCAGCTGATGCTAACCGATCTGATGATCTCTTGCCACCAAGACCAATTGAATCCAACTGGTCATCTTCTGAAATTTCAGCAAATCTCAATCGTCCTGCATTAATGGCCGATTGGATGATTTGGCGAAAAATATTGCAATGGCTAGTGCTATGACCAAATGAATTATGCCACTTACAATATTCTTGCTCTTTTAGTTCCAGAAGTGATGGCATGACTTTGTGATCAAACAACTTAATAAAATTATGCTCAAGCAAGATATCAAATAAGTCATCACACAAAGTCAAATCAAAAGTATACTTTGTCTTCCTTAGTTGATTCTTTTGTGGAGAAGGTTTCAAAGCTAAGCAAACGAATGGTTCAGATTTATCATCGATCCATTCGGCTATACCTTTACTTGTGCTTCCCTTACCCGATGTTTTTGAATTGATCACTATATTATCATCGGTCTTCACAATGTTTATCAACTTTGGTTTCTTGCTTTTCAATCCAGAATGACCACAAGCAAACTATGAAGACAAAAACTTTGGCAATGATGATGTAGAAAATTTAAATGCCAAAGTATTTTTATGATCAGCCTTTCTAATCTTCACAATGCATTGGCCGATAGAATCTAAAGGTATACTATTGCTAGCAAGTAAATTACCATCCTCAATCGATCTTTTAGAATTATTAACTGAAGACACAGAATCTGATTGGGAATTACTTGCAAAGCATACCTTATCAAATATGTTGGAGAGGCGAGGAACCTTGATGTAGATGATATCATGCTTCTCCTCTAGATGGCAGCCCACAGCCATATTCTCCATGGACCGGTCAGACCGGTTAATAGGACCGGTCAGACCGGTGCTTCCAGGGATGCTGGAAACCACCTTGCGTTGACATGCCAATGCCTTCTCCTTATTTCTTTTGTCATGATCTTTAACAGTTTGATGTATTAAACTTTTCTCAGCCAGAACTTGTCGTTCAATGATGTGATAATCACTAGAAAATTGTATGACACCTTCGGCTTTAGAAAAATCAAGTATGGTCTTTTTCTTATGCTTGACTTGATTTTGTACAGCCAAACTTGTTTCTTTTGGTTGAACAGATTCAAATCGTTCGGTCACTGTAATATCCGAACTATTGCTCAAATTTGAATCATTCTTCTTTCTCTTATTGATCACCCATTGAGAAAAGTATTTCTGTCTGGATTGTCTAAGAAGCATATCCAATTCCTGACGATACTCCTCAGAGAGGTCCTCGTATTTGACTTCTTCATCTAGAAAATCGGATGCTTTGATTTCAAAGACAGTACTTTCTGATTTTGCAATTAATGTATGCTTTTGCACATGTGGAGACAAATGCACGCTTGCTGAATTTCCATTAATTTGGCTTTGGTTATGAATTTATCGATGCAACCTCCACTTTATTAATACGTTGTGCAGCATACAATGGTTGAGGATAATTGGCTGGACATGTAGAATTTTCATAGCTAATTCTCTCATTCAACAGCATGTATTGTGGTGAAACCACAAACTGTGAATTTACAGCCGATGAATTAAAAGAGGAAACACTTTGCTGAATATTATGAAAATTAGTAGCATGTGGTGTTTCATAAAAACTAGCCGAACTCACCATGTTAGTTTGGCCTTGATAATCATTAACCGGCATTTGAACTTGTTCCGCTGCCGGTGTATGAGAATAATGCTGCATGTTGCTAGTAACATTAAAATCTGAAGTATGCATATTATTAGACAATGGCTTTTGCATGTAAGATTCAGAATTATAATTTATATAATTGAAAGCATTATCTGAACAATGACTAGCCGATACAATATGCCTACTAGTATCATATCTAGCAACATCAACATAAGGACTTGTGGTACTTGCAAAATAATTATTAAAAAAATCTAACATATTTGCAACTTGTACCTTGGGCTCATTGTAGTAATATTGTTGTGAAGTGTGTGGGTAGCCCGCCATGTACGTCTTGATGCTTCAAGTCTTGTGACCAATGAATCAAATTGTTCTTGATAACTTGAGCAATCAATAACGAACACTTCGCTTCTCTTTTGATCTTCAATATGTAAGAGCAAGCAAAACACAATGCAAACGGCTTGAGCAGCCTGATGCAAAGTTACAAGTATAGATGCAATCGGTCTAAAAGGACCAGATCCAACTATAATGGCGAATCAAGATAGTAGATCAATTAAGTATATGGCTAGATCAGAAAAATTCGGTTGTTTGAATAACCAGAATATTCTTCCCCAGCGGAGTCGCCAAAAGTATGTTGACGCAAAATACGGTCAACACACGAGAGCGCTAGATCGCGCGGGTCGCAAACGGACCGAACGACGGATGCTGCCTTGACCGGTCAAGGACAAAGGTCAGACCGGTCAAGGGCAAAGGTCGGACCGGTCGGGGGCAAAGGTCAGACCGGTCAGGGGCAAAGGTCAGACCGGTCAAGGGCAAAGGTCAGACCGGTGCCCTAGGGTTTCGCCGGATCGATCGTTTCGAGAAGGTAACTATCACGCTTACGTGGTGAAGGACGGCGAGGTTTACGAGCAAACCAGCAAAGGGATAACTAACGCACTTACGTAGCGAAGAACGACTAGTTTACGAGCAAACTAGAAAGGCCGTCGAAGATCTCGCCCGGGAGGGACCCCGTCAGGGAGTGAGCGTCGCCGGACGTGCCCTAGGTTGACCAGGACGCCATCTTGATCGTGGAGATCAGTAGACGAACAGCATGGAGAGGTTGGAAGAGAGATTTAGGGTTTAGAGGATAAAAAGTAGGTGCATTGTTGTTTGATTCGATTGATACCCTCAATCGGCCGAATCCCTTTATATTTATAGGGAGGGTAGGTCTTGCCCCTGGTGGAGTCGAAACTTATACAAATCTCGTGTCAAAATACAACTCCTACTCGGATTCTACAGACCACACCGGTCTGACCTATCAAGGGCACCGGTCTGATCGGTCAACCCAGGGTGCAGGACTTCCCGAAGCCATGTCTCACTCATCCAAACTCCAAATTGGACGTTCTATATATGAATCTTGATCTACTCGACGAGAGCTATCCAATGGTGAAGTCCAACCTGCATTTGGAGAAGTTTATCCTGACCGGTCTGACCGTTGAAGGTGACCGGTCCGACCGTTGCCTGTCACCGTGCCACTTTTGGGTGTCAACAGTATGTCAGCACGAAACCCACGAACGGATGGAGATCTCGCATGTCACGTGTGATGTCGATGGACGAGCCATGAACTGATGGAGATCTCTGCAGTCTGATAGATTTTGGTGGCCTATCTCATAGGATTCAGGAAATCTGATAACTTTTTATATTAGTTTCTTCTCTTCTTGTCTGACTGAACCATATGTCAATATCGATTAACTTTACAAAGCTATGGTCCTTGTTTCAGGCATAAAACAACGGCTTCATCAGGCTCTTTTTATATTAGTTACGTTGAAGTAGAAATCCAAGTTCACAGGATCTGAACAAGAATTTTCTGTTGGGCGACGGTAAAGTGATGAAACAACTGACAGTGTCAAATTAACATTCGATCATTATGTCACTAAAACCATGCTTCGAACCTTATGTAGATGTATGAGTAAAGTTTGTCTCACTAATGATGTCTTAAGTTGTCACCTTTGCTTGTAATATTGAACTGGCTTCGCATATTGTAAATTCGAAATGCAAGCTGATATTACAAAAAATGGTTTATTATCCTACTGTAAAATTTTCTTCACATATCGTTTTTAACATGGTATTTAAGAATTCTTTTAACAAGCTGGACGTGTATATACAAAAAATTGATTTACACTGGACTGGAGATGTAGTAGAAAATGGTAGTCCTGATTCGGCTTTACCCCGCCTCGTTCAGCAGAATGTAAGAATTTTTTTTAATTTTTTTTTATGATTTTTCAAAATTAACGTATGGGCGACAGATTTTACAAATCTGTCACCCAACGGCACTGTATTAAACGGCAGATAGAAAAACCGCCGAATGAAACAGCGGTAAGTACAGTACCGCTGTTTCATTCGGCGGTACCTCCCTTCCTTGTCAAAAAAAATCATAACTTTTTCATATGAACTTGAATAGAGCTAAAATTTATACGAAAATTGTATATCTCAATGAGATCTACAACTTTTATAGTTCAAACTTTTTTCATTTGAAATCATCTTCATGTTCAAATAATCCACACAATGCTCAGATCTAAAATTTGAATTTTAGATCTGAACATTGTCTCGATTATTTGAGCACCAAAATAATTCACAATGAAAAAAGTTTGAACAACAAAGTTGTAGATCTCATCGAGCTCTACAATTTTCGTATGAAGCTTATCTCCAATCGAATTCATATGAAAAAGTTATCATTTTTTGAAGATGTGCTGTCCAGAGAAGGAAAATTCTTCTGGTTCATTAGATTTGAGCATTGCGTGGATTATTTGAAAATGAAGATAATTTCAAATGAAAAAAGTTTAAACTATAAACTTGTAGATCTCGTCGAGATCCACAATTTTCGTATAAATTTTAGCTTCATTCAAGTTTATATGAAAAAGTTATGATTTTTAAATGTAGCACCGCGCGGTACTGTAGCCATTTGATACGGCGGTACCGTACCTTACCACCGTTTCAATCGGCGGTTGGGTGACAGATTTGCAAAATCTGTCATCCGGACACCGTTTTTGCAAAATCGTAAAAAAGAAAAGTTAAAAATAAAAAAAATTCTGGAGATGCCGTAGAAAATGGTAGTCCTGATTCGGCTTTACCCCGCCTCGTTCAGCAGAATGTAAGTATTTCTAAATGGGCTGACCTGCTGAGCTAATGGGCTGGATACATCATGGACTGGGCTCAGCCAATTGCAATCCGGCCCACCGAAATCTGGCATTTCAGCTCCGCGTCGAAGGCTCCTCGGCTCCTCCCGATTCCCCAAACCAAACCCTCATCGGCGCCGCCACGCCGCGCCGCCGGCCGCCATGGCGATGGTCCCCAGAGGCAAGGAGAGCAGGATGGAAGAAGATCCCATCAGCAGCCTCCCCGACGGCGTCCTCAGCAAGATCGTCTCTCTCCTCCCCACCAAGGACGCCGGCCGCACGCAGGCCATCGCCTCCCGGTGGCGCCACCTCTGGCGCTCGACTCCTCTCAACCTCGACCTCGACGCCAGCCCCGGCATCGGGCGCCTTATCTCCTTGGGCGAAATCTCCGGTATCCTCTCCTCGCACCCGGGCCCCGGCCGCCGTTTCTCCATTCCAATGCGCTACTTGGAGCAGGACGGGAATCCTGCCGCGACACTGAACGGCTGGCTCCTCTCCCCCGCCCTCAGTAGCCTCCAGGAATTCGAGTTCCACTACGGCTTTTGGTGCCCGTGCCCGACGCCGCCGCTGCCGCCTGCATCTGTGCGCCGCTTCTCCTCCACCCTCCGTGTCGCCAGCTTCGGCGGCTGCAGTTTCCCGGACGGGAACGCCACCGCGCTCCACTTGCCGGTTCTCACGCAGCTAAGCCTTTTGCATGTGAGAATCTCGGAGAGCTCTCTCTATGCCTTGCTCGCCGGCTGTCCTGTCCTGCAGAGCTTGATGCTAACTGCGAGCATTGGCTGCTCTCACATCAGAATCGTGTCCCCTACCATTAGAAGCATGGGGGTGCGTCAATCTTGCGGGGGCATCATGATACACCAACTCATCATCCAGGATGCCCCCTGTCTAGAAAGATTACTTCTTTTTGGACAACACTTTAGCAGAGAAATGGTCATCTCAGTAATCTCGGCACCAAAATTGTATGTTTTGGGGCAACTCCCTGTTGCAGGTCAGCCAAGACTCGAGTTTGGCACCACCGTTTTGCAGGTATCTCTGCATCCTTGTCACTTTCAAATTCATGAGTGAATCCAAGTTCAAACCTGATCATGATGCTGACCTTAGTAGTATGTGCTCAATGCAGGGATCGCTTGTTGCTAACTTGATAGTGTCGGTAGCCAGTGTGAAGTTTTTAGCTGTAACACATATGAATCTTAGTTTGGATGTGGTTATTGGCTTCATGAAATGCTTTCCCTGCTTGGAAAACCTGTACATCAAGATGACAAAGCTATACACGGAGGTGACTAGACATACTCTGCAAAAGAATTTCTATCTTCTCTGTTTTTTAACTTACTATTGCATTGATGCTTATTCTAAAGCTAGGTTATAACCATTTTTTTTGTCCACTTGCCTTTTCATCCAACACAGTCATCAGCTGAGTTAAATGCATGCTGGAACCTTATCAGTACCCTTGACATTCGTCTAAAGAAAATTGTTGTGACAACCTATCAAGGCAACAACGCACATGTTAACTTTGCCAAGTTCTTTGTATTGAACGCAAGAGTCCTCGAATCGATGGTGCTTGAAATAGATGTTAGAAATGATAACAAGGCGTGGATTGAAAGACAACTTATGTTGCTCCAGATTGAAAGTAGAGCTTCAAGGGGTGCACGGTTTGATTTTGTGCATCATTTTGCTCAGCCTTTGTCACATGAATACATCTGGTCTGAGCAAGTACACGATTTATCAACAGCTGACCCCTTTGTCAGGTTTGACAGGTGGGCCTGATTTCCTTCCACTGGTTAGGCCATACTATTTTCATTTGTTGTCTCTTTTCCTGTAATTTGTCAACAGACAAGGTGCTAAATTTTATTTTAATCAGAGAAGTGGTACTTGAGGTGTGCATTGCCATTTCTTACCTGGTTATCATTGGAACATTGCGTTTATTACATAATCTACCATTTCACTGTCCAACATTTTTTTTGGCATCCTCGCAAAACAAATCCCTTTGGTAAGAACATGAGGATATTATTCTTGTGTTGCCTCATCAGATGTAATAGAAGCAAGCTTTCTTATCTCTGCAATTCTCATTTGACTCAACCTCTCCGTGACTCATTTACCATGTTTGTAAATGGAGTCCTTTTGTTATGTACTGACGAATAAAACACCATCTGTCTACCCAATACTTATGTACGCAATTCACTGCTCTCTTAGTTTGTCCCTGAACTGATCTGTGTGCATGTGTCTTTTACTATTTTTTACATAGAGAGAGAGGTCATGTTTTGTTTAGGTTTTTCATTCAGGTTGAGGGGAGAGCCATGGGAATGGCATCTCCAAAGGTTACTCCACACTTGTGTTTTAAGAAGTCTATAGACCTCTTGGATAACCAAGTGGTATTCAACGTGGAAATGCTGCAGGGTTAGTCTTACTTGGTAGTTTCTGGGTATTTTTCGAATTTCCAATTGTTCTTAATTTTTGGTTTATCTTCTTTTTTCAAAAGCACCTGGGATCATATCATTTGCAAGTCAAAGGGAGGGAGACAGGGAAGTTGTTTATGTAGCACAAAACTGGGGCAATTCTTTTGTGCTAAGCACAAGGTTAAAGACTTGTTATATTCTGACTGGAGTAATTTCTTGATATGTCTGCAAAGATGTTGAGTCATATGTGATGGCCAATTCCATCAACTGAATTTATGTCCTGAAGACTAGGTATTCATTGCCATTTCTTACTTGGTTATTATTGGAATGATATCCTAATCTACCATTTCACCATCTAAACCCGCCCTTTTTGCATCCTGGCAAAAAGAAATCCTTTTGATGAGAACATGAGGATATCATTCTTGGGTTGCTTCATCAGATGTAAAGGAAGCAATATTGCTTATCTCTGCATTTTTCATTTGACTACCTCTCTCCGACCCATTTACCATGTTCATAAATGGAGTACTTTTGTATGTACTAATGAATGAAACATTACATATGTGTGCAATTCGCAGGTAGATTGGTGTGCCTGGGTATTTTATTTTAGATAAAGAGACAGAGACCATGTTTCGTATTGTTTTGTTTTTCTTTAGGGTTGAGGGGAGCGGTAGGAATGAGAGTCTCCAAAAAAAAACTATGATTCATAAAAGTCTATAGACCTCTTGGATAAGTGGTTCATTTTACTCATAATATTAGTATGTTACCAGCATTTCTTTCGCGAGCAGGTTGGTGGCGTTACTGGCGTGTGTCACGCCAACTATTCTAAAAAAAAGTAGAGACATCAAATTTGTACACTGATCACACCATTTTATCTCTTGCATGTACAAATTGAATGACAAAGGATGGCTGTAAACAGCGTGCAAGATTCACACTACTACGGCTGAAACAAATTAAATGCCGGAAGAAGTTCATGTGGGACATTTTTTAGCCTACCATAGCAGAGATGTGTAGGCACTCCTATTTCTCTATTTATTGGGTCCATTAGCCAGCCCCTTATCGTTAGTAGTGAGGTAGCACCTGTGTGGCCTCTCAAGCTTAGATGAGACATTGGAAGAAGACAAACCACAAATATGGATTGAGCATAGAATAATTCACGCTAGATCATGTTCCAATAATTGACATCCCACCGAGCTATCTTGTGCTGAGTGGCCAACAACTTGAACTCAACTGGCATCCCATCTAATAGCCATCTGCTTAGTAGCCAACAACTCGACCAACTCGACCTGATCGTCACAGGATCAACATTTACCTAATCGTTGCACAAGTATAGTTTGAGCATAGAATAGCTGACACGATCATGCTCCGATTGACATTCTGCCATCTACCGAGTGATTGATGAACTACTGAATTGACATGCATGTATCCCACTTCCATCAGCTCACTACCATGTTTGCATCCACCAGCATATATCCCTGTCAATTGGAGTTTCCGTTTCCAATAAAATCGACCAGATCAATCTCACCGAGTATCTATTTGCAAGTGGCCACACAAAATCGACCAGGTCGATGGTTGGCATCCTAGTGAATGTACATAGCCCATCCATACCCTGTCCCAATTACTCCAATTGACACCCACCGTTGCGATGCATAGTATATCAATAGCAAAAACCACACGGGCTCGATAAGCAGTGTCCTAAGAATGCATGTACATTTTTCAGTAAGAAGATCCAACATTCTCATGATCTAAAAAAACCCTCAAACCCAATTATTATCGGACCCTATTACCCTGGCGAGGGGATTTCTTTAAAAGACAAGCCTAGTAAATTCGCTCCTCTGCGAGGATTCGAACCGGGTCCTACTAAATGCTACGTCCTTTGATCACTAGGACTGGTAGGTGCTACTTAGATGCTACAATCTCTCAATCCCTAATAAATCGCCGCTATTGAGAATAAACTCACTTCATCAGTATTCTAACATCTCTTCTTTTCATTTTCCCAGTAATTATAGAGGGGGAGTCCTGCCATCTCTCCTCTCTCACTATGCCATCGGATCTAGAAATAGTGTCCGGAGCTAAGGCAAAGCTTCAGCGCTTTCTTTTCCCAGGTTCCTTGTGGTGGAACCTGCCCACCCGGGTTCGAGTCTCCGACTCGGCACGGGTGTCACATTTTCCTGGATTTATTCCAGGATTTAACCGGCGCTTTTCTTTCAGTGGTAGGCGACGTGCCCGTCGATAGCGAGGCGCCTGTGGTGACTTCGTCAATCTCAAGATCGGAACAGTCGGCCCAGTCTCTCGGAGGTGCTCATAGGGGTAGGGTTTGCGTGCGTGTATTCATAGGGGTGAGTGTGCGTGCGTGTGTGAGCGTCTGCGTCTGTACTGGTCTTTCGCAAAAAAAAAATGAAAATATAAGGCCTAGGGCCCAAAGTACCCATCCCAAGAAAGCTCAGACATATTAGGCCCAAGAAATAGAAAGTAAATGATCAATATATAATAAGTTTATGGGAGAACTGCAAAATAAACTGTTCCAATAATCCTGAAATTGGTTACTGGGACACCCCAATTATTGAGAAATTACTGAAGATGCTCTAACCACTACCCCTCCGTCCAGAAAACAAGTCGTTCTGTTGTTCAAAATTGTCCTAAAAACAACTCATTGTTACCCCCACCTAGTATGTGTATGCAGAAGTCATTTAGTGCATGGTTAATAAATAGGGACAAGTATGCATGGTCACTTCATACATTGCTTACTTTGTCTGAGATTTTCTACAATTTCTTGCTTGTGTTTTTAGAGACGCAGAGAGCATGCAAAGGCCTTTCACCCAAGTGTGACACTCATGGTTCCCGATGGAGATTGAAATTAATTTTAGTCTTTCTTTCGCGAGCCAGAGTAGAATATATGGTGGCATGTGTCACGCCAATGGTACACAAAACTTATGAATGCTACAAATCTCCACACTAACCAAACCATTCTATCACTTAATTGCATGCACAAACTGAGTGATAAAAGAAGCTGAAGAGCGTGTGAGATTCACAACAATACAGGAGGTGCACACACGTGGATTGGCTACAACCTGCAGTTGAACATGTTAGTTTCAAACTTTGATCTATGCAAGATATCTCGTCGATGGTCAACAATTGCCACGTATCTGCTCTGAGCTCCTATTATTGGACTGTTTGTAGAATTTTTTCCAATAATCAACATTCGTCCTCATACTAGAACTCAAATGTTGTTCCATGTTTTGTTTGGAATGGTTTGAAATTGTATTTTACTAATATATATGCGCAGGTGCTAAAGAACCACCGGAGAGTCGTTTCACTTAAATCATCACCACACTTTATTCAAACCTTCCGGGTGATACAAATGCCATCTGGTGGCGCCATAAACCATACCTGACGACCTATAGATAGAACTTCCAGCTATAGCGAATATATGAGCATCTTCATTCGACTCTTGATACTCATGGACAAACTCCATTCTCTTGAACTCTCTAGCACTAGCCAAAATCTCACGAACAATATGCCTGTAGAGACCCATACTCGTTCCTTCTTTTATTATTCGCCGAATGACTGAAGAATTGTCACTCGCTAACCTGAAGTTTTGGAGAGCTAGATCACGGGCCAGCGCCATGCCTTCCCTACATGCGATCGCTTCCATACTTCGACTAGTGGTTTCTGGGTCCGTTATACCAGACAAGACCATAGCTGATGTTCCTAGGAAACTACCCCTATGTCTCTTGCAATTGCTGCAGCTGGTACCCAAGCTCATAGATAGAGCTGCACCCACGTTAATTTTCATCAATCCTGCTGTTGGGGGAATCCACCGAGGGCGAGCCTGCACAACTGCCTTCTCCGCCTTGTGTAATTTTGTATTCTGCAGATCCGCTAAAAATCTGGTAACAAAATGATACGTGGATAGAGGACTTTGGAAAGTACTCTCATGTATCATTTTCCTCCTTGCATACCAGATTGCCGATAATGCCACTGTCACTCATACAAAGTCTTCATGTGACAAGCCCTTCATTACTAATAGTAGCCGGCCCTTTTGCGTCCAATTCACATGTCTCGCTTAGCAATTTTGAAATGTCATCATCTTTTAGTGCCCACACACTCTTAGACATGTTGCACTCCATAAGAGAATGCTTCCATGAGTGAGCTGCCCCACAGAGCAAACAAGATCTACTATCTGCTATCTTCCTGTAGTGCAAAACATCCCTAGAAGGCAATGAGCTTCTAGCAAGCCACCACAAGAATACTCTAATTTTTATGGTACTTTAACTCCCTACAGATTAGTCCATTCCTTTTCTTCCTCTTCTTTATTTGATCTACCAGCATTACTGGACGCATTCATAGATGCTAGGATTCTATAAGTTGTTCTCACAGAGAAAAATCCATTCTTCTCATGATGCCACACCCAGCAATCTTCCTAGCGTCGATTACACATAGGTATATTTGAAATCACCTCTATATCCGCAGGTGTAAAGAAAGTTTGAAATTTGCCCATGTCCCAACACGCTGATGACACGTCAATAAGAGCAAGTATAATAGTGGGCTATATGTGGGCTGAATAGTGAGGTGGATGAGAGAGAAGAGGAGAGAGAGAGAGAGGGGGGGAAGCACACTGTAAGCTATACCAGCTAAGGCACAATAACCAAGAAGTTTTGTGAGAAGGACATATGAGACCATATATTAATAGAGAGTATGTAACTACTATATAAATGAGCTGAGAGGTGGGCTGTAAGGATTCATACAGCCAGCAGCAGGCTGTATTATTAGTCTTTCTCTAAGCTCACTCACAAGTGGAGAGGGATTTGGAGAGTCGTTTTACTTTGTTGCATGGGTTTGACATATCAGTCAAGTTAAAATAGTCAATGGAACAGTAAACTAGAGAATCAGATTGCAATGGGCCCAAAAAAAAACCCCGGATTGGGCCAAGCCCACGAGCCGGCAACTAACTGTATGGCTAGCCCGCTGGCCGTTCAGGATCACAGCTAGCCCTCGACGGCGCCTCCATTTCGCCGTTCCGATTCCCCCCATTCGCCGCCGGCCGCCGCGCCGCGCTGCCGTTTCGCTTCCGCCATGGGGGTGGTCACCAGGGCCAAGAAGGGGAGGCTGGAAGAAGAGGAGCGCCACGAGGACCACATCAGCAACCTCCAGTGCCCCGCCCTCAACAACCTCCAGGAGCTCGAGCTCCTCCACTTCGGCGATGGGCGTCCGCCGCTACCTGTAGCAGCACTCCGATTCTCGTGCACCCTTCGCGTCGCCAGCTTCAGCTGGTGCAGCTTCCCCTACGGGAGCGCCGCTAGCGCGCTGCACTTGCCGCTTCTCAGGCAGCTGAGCCTTGTGGGTGTCACCATCTCGGAGACCTCTCTGCACGCCTTGCTAGCCGGCTGCTCTGTGCTGAGGAGTTTGCTGCTACTCTGGAACACTGGCTTCCCTCGAGTACGAATTGAGTCAACTAGCCTCAGAAGCATGGGTGTGAGTTCTAACTGGGGAGCCAGCTTGCAGCTCATTGTCGAGGATGCCCCATGTCTGGAAAGATTGCTATTTCTCAGACAAGAGGGGGTGGACACCTCGGTAATCTCTGCGCCAAGATTGAAAATTTTGGGGAAACTCTGCGAATCCACAAGACTCCAGTTTGGCACCACAGCCATTGAGGTAGTACCATCATCACTCTAACTTTGACCTTCATGAACAATCCAAGTCCCCTTGCCTTATCATGATGTTATTTCTGTGCTTAACTCAGGGATCAAGCTTTGTTAGCTTCATGACAGTGGTGCACAGTGTGAAGGTTTTAGCTTTACATAATGTTAACCTTAGCTTGGATGTAGTTATTAACTTAATGAGATGCTTTCCCTGCCTGGAGAAGTTGTACATCAAGGTGACAAAACCTACTCTGTAACCTGTCATTTATGCTTATGATTGTACTATAGCTAGGTTCACAATTAACACCAATTTTATGTTCATTCCATTTTTAGACAGCATATCCGGGAGAGAAAAATGCATGGTATCATAAATACCGGAATCTTATTGGTACCCTTGACATCCGACTGAAGAAAATTGTGTTGTCTTGCTATCGAGGCAACAAATCACATATTAATTTCGCCAAGTTCTTCGTATTAAACGCGAGTGTGCTGGAGTCAATGAGGTTTGAGTTATTACATGTTCAAAATATTAACAGCGTGTGGATCGAAAGACAACATAAGCTGCTCCAGATTGAAAAGAGGGCTTCGAGGGGTGCGCAATTTGATTTTGTATCTTGTAACAAATTGAGTGGGCTGAGTATTGAGCAAGAGCAAGTGCATGATTTGTCTACAGCCGACCCCTTTCAAATATCTCACTAGTAGGTCTGATTCTGTTCCATGGTTCGGCTATAGTATTTTTCCCAGACTTGATCATTCACTTGTTAGCAGTTTCCCGGCATTTGTTATCTCATTTCATGTAGTACTTTTATTTGTTTATAGATTTGGTGGAGTTAATTATTTAGTTTCCTCTCTTTTTATTTTATCAAAAATCCAGGAAAACTGATAATTTTCAGTTTTCCTCTCTTTTTATGTCATCCAATAATATCCAGGAAATCTGATAATTTTCAGTTTTCCTCTCTTTTTATGTCATCCAACAGTATCCAGGAAATCTGATAATTTTCAGTTTCCCTCTCTTTTTATGTCATCCAACAGTATCAGGGAAATCTGATAATTTTCAGTTTTCCTCTCTTTTTATGTCATCCAACAGTATCAGTTAATCTTAAATGTGTTAATTTGCTCCTGGTTTCAGGCACAGGCTGAATGCCCACAGGGTTGCATTTGTGATCAGCCACCAAACTGGAAAACTGAGAAACAAACATTTTGAGTTGTCTCCGTGAATTGGAAATGGGTCAGAGCATTAACTTGTTTCTGTGAAGTGGCTATTGACTTGGGCTGCAGCGCCAAAGACTCTGGACAGCAGTAACTTTCAATTATTCAGTTACTGAAAGCATTGCAAAGGAATTGTGCTAGATGTTACTAGCTATGTACGAATCTTCTCCAGACCAGAAACATGCATGGCCTTTTATGTGTATCCGAACATGGCTAAGGTGTTGTATGCCTCTGAAGACTAATAAGGCGCTACTTCAAATCACTTAAAAGGGCTAGACGCACGTAGTTCCTTTTCGTTTTCTGTTTGCCTTGTACTCAGAATGCTTGAGAACCTCAAAATGTTGTCGGATGTTTCTAAAACTGTTAAGATCCATCATTCTGTGTTTCCAATTGCTTTATGTGTAGTTTCTTTACACAATTTAAGCAGTCTTTTCACGAGCTAAAAGTGCATAAGTTCTAAACTTTTGTATGTAGAACAGTGGGGTGGGTGTGTGTGTGTGGTGGGGGGGTGGGGGGATCTTCTTTGTTTGAATAATCCTATATCTTTGTTTGCTATTCCATTTTTCATCGAACTTAATTAAAAATTACATGATATATTGGAAATCAAACCATTTTTGCACAGATGATCCAGTGGAACATTGCTATTTTTTGGGTGAAAGATGTGTGAGTGATAGAAACATATCATGTCGGTATAAGCATCTATGGCTACACCAAAGTCCAATTGGTTGACAAATTGGGTACCGTCATTTCTCTCTTGACGGCTGACTCCGTCCCGGTAACGCCATGACCCTTGACGGCTGGCTCCGGTCCCCCGCCGTCGACGGCCTCCAGGAGCTCGAGATCCACTTCGACCACGACCTCTCGCGCTGGGGGGGCTCAGCCGATGCCGCTTCCGGCATTGGTGCTCCGCTTCTCCTCCACCCTTGTTGTCGCCAGCTTCGGCGCCTGCGTCTTCCCGTTTGGAAACAACAATGCCAAAGCGCAATGTCATCAAAGTCTCGGAGAGCTCGATCTCTGCATGCATTGCTCGCCGGCTGCTCTGTCCTGGAGAGCTTGCTTCTTTACTACAACACAGGCTTCTCTTGACTGAAAATCGTGTCCCCTAACCTCAGAAGCATAGGTATGGTGGGTTCTGGACATGATGATGAAGAATCAGAGTGTTATTACAACAGCTCATCCCCGAGGACGCCCCCATGCCTGGAAAGAGTACTATTTTTCGAAGGAGTGGACATGGACATCTCGGTAATCTCTGCACCAAGATTGAATATTCTTGGGGAACTCCATGGCGACTGCCACTCGCTTCAATTTGACACCACGAGTCTTCAGATACGGGGTAATCATTCTAACTTTCATTCATGATGGGATTATTTGCCTAATCAAGCGAGCCAATTCTTCATTTTTCACCTGTATGATGATGTCCCTGAAGGGTGACGTTACCACGTCAAGAAGGAAATGATACGCCATGGCACCGTCATCGCCAACAATGGTCAAAGAAAGAGAGAGATGCCCTGTTGCACCCTCCTCAAAACTTGGCTGCGAAGGAATGGCCCGAGAATAGTACATCGCGTGTAAAATCGAGTGTACTGCGTGAAAAATCGAGTGTACTGCATGTAATTTTACGAGAGAGAGAGAGAGAGAGTACATCAGTGTATTGCGTGTCACACCGAGTGAGGATGTCCTAGACCACTAAACATTCATATCCACGTATCATCCAAATATTTGACCTTTGATGAGGCTGCCATATACTCCATGCACAATGAAAAACTTTACTGGCTGAAAAAAATGGAAACTCTATGGCAGCAAAATTTAGTTCTATTCTATATGGTCAACAACAAATTAAATAATTATAAAAAAAAGTGGTGTAAAGCCAGCAGAAAGTGCTGCAGCTTTTGTTTGGCAGCACAAAATTTTTATAAATGTATATAATTCCATGGTTGATATTCTACGAGTACACAGTTCCTTAGAAGGTTCCTGGTCTTGCATCTCTCTTTAATCAATTATATATTTAATTTGCCGTTGATCATGCATACAACTAAAACAAGGATGGAGCGCGCTTCTCACGCGCACGCCGCGCGCGTCCCATCCAATCCCAAGTTCCGATCCGAACCGCAAGACTCGGACGCCGCAAGCTAGCGATATATTCTCTCGTGATCCACACATGTCGCGCAACACCCAACAGCTTCTTCTTCCTCCTCCGTTTTCCTCCTCCATTATTTGAGATCTTTGGTTGATTCCTTCAGATCGAGTTGAGAATAGGCTAGAAGCAGCTAGCTTGCAGGAACCATGGAAGAGGACGGAAGGCCGGAAGAGTCGATGATCAACCGCTACTTGAGGCTTCGGAAGGTCGCAGGGAGCATTTCAATAGCTCTGGGCTGCCTGGCTCTGGTTTGGTCCACCGTCGTGCTCCTCGGCGGCTTCGCCCACCATCTCCGGCCCAAGGAATTCTGGCTTCTCACCGCACTGACCTTCGCCTTGTCATTGAGGCAGTACCTTCGCCTCTCGCTCTTTTATTTCGCCCTAGCAATTCTGTTCCTGTTTTTCTTGTTACAAAAACTGAAGAGGGATTAATAGCCTATACATGTATTATTATTATTATTATTATTATTATTATTATTATTATTACCATTATTATTATTATTACCATTATTATTATTATGATGTATATATTTTGTGGTAGAGTTAATCGAGTGCTAGTACTATCTACATTAGTGATAGATGTTATAGGTTACAGATTTTAAGTTGGCCTAATTAATTATATATGTTCACCCCCTCCTCTTACTAGACCATATACGAGCATCGATTTCTTTCAGGGCCGTGTGCCAACTAGCCATGGCATGGCTGCTGCTAGCAATATATATCCTCAATCTTAATTAGTTGTCATATGTAGTATATAGACAATCTTGTCCCCTCTCTGACCAAACATATATACACAGGATGTTGATTGAAATTTTTGTCATCAAGAATTGCGATATCGGGATGTTCTGGGACGAGTATTGTATCATAAATGCTCTCCGCCGACAGGAATGGATCAAGGCACACAAGACTATAATCATGCTGCGTATGGCACGAGTACTGAAGTGGGTTTTTGCCTTTTGTTTTCTACCATGCCATTTGCTTTGGCCATTTGTGAGCCTGGGAATATCAGTGATCCATCTCGTGCGACGAGACCATGGCGATGCGGGTGGAGATATTATTGCCAACAGATCAGCAAAACTGAACGCCGCATTGGACATCTTCTATGCTTTACTACTTCTTCAGAGTTTATGCACCTTATACTGTTCAGTTATTAATCGCATGGATATTGACATGCCATTTCTAACGAACAAATGCTGTGGCCTTGAAGAAGAAGAATGGGGCTTACAAGTAGTTCAGATGTACCATTCTGAAACAAGAAGGAAGATTAAGAAGGACGGGGAGCTGCCCAAGAACTGGAACTTGATCACATACGCTGTTCGGTTGCTCCAGTCTGCATCTGAGGATGGCCACCTGTGGGGAGCAAGGGTATTAGACAAGCTCTTTGATAAGGACGATGCATCTGTAAGACAGGAGCTGCTATCTTCCAGGAGCTCTATTCAGAATCTGATCAGCATGATTGGTCAGAGAGGCACAGCTGATATCATCGAGAAGAGAGAGCGCGCCACAAGGATTTTAGCTCATCTTGCCCCTGACGTCAATATAACACACTTCCCAGGTACAGTGCAATGCATTTGTTCCCTACTCGAAAGAAGCAGCTGTAAGCAATATTTTGAGCCACAAGTTACCTGTCCGTGGGAGCACACTCAACAGAGACTTCCTGATAAAAAGGATCAGCATATGTCACTGAAAACATCCCAGTATCAAGATGGTGCCCACACTGTAGTGCCCATCGAAGGCGAAACTGAACACGACCATGAAAAGTCGTTAGTTCATCGCCTGCCGGGTTAGCCAAGAGAAAAAGAACAAGTTTAGTATGTGAAATGATCATGGGAATCCGTGAGGGATTTCAAGAAGGGGTGGAAAAAGCTGTCCGGAAAGCTACAGAGGACAGGTCCGACTTTGCCTACGAATCTATAGGAGCCAAGGAGCTGATTTCTCAGGGCATGTTGATTCTTGAGAGGCTCACACAAGACGAGGAAAATTGTACAGAGATAAGCAGACACCAGCGGCTTCTCTCCAAGATCACATCACCACTGAGCAACCATGACTTTCTCAGCAATGTGCAGGACAAAAAAATGGTTGAAATGCTAAGCAAGTCACTCACAGTGGTGAGCAGGCTACTTAGCAGCCCTGGAGATGGCGCCAAAACGCTGCGCCAGGAGCTTTCCAGTAAAGCGGGAGCCGTCAACACCCTGATGGCTATTTTGGAGACTGACAGTGAAGGTGCTCAGGAACTGCATGAACAAGCCCTGGAGATCCTGACAGAGTTAGCCTTTGATGATTCTTTCAAAAAACTGGATTTTAACAAACTTTTAAAGGCGCTAGTACAAATCTTCCTTGAGGACGAGGCCCAAAATACAGGGGAAGATGCCAACAATACTATAGTGGACGTGGCCAACCGTACTACAGTGGAAGTTGAACAAGCAGACAGAGATCAGAAAGCCGCCAGACGGAGGCGGAAAGCAGGGGAAGCGCTTGCCAGACTGCTTACTGTTCATGCCGCAACAGATGTTAACGTTGCTGATAAACTTACCAAGCAAGAGGCAATCGACATATTGACCAAGGTAACTCCTACCTCTGTGTCCGCGTTGCTTTTGATTCTTACTTAATTTCTTTTACTTCTGTAATGTAGAAATATTTTCCCAGACAGTTCAAACATATATACTGGATCTTAGCAAAATTTATATCCCTTACTATCATCCAAATTAGATGCCATTTTAGTAGTATACACCCTTTGTTTTTTAACTCATTATCTTATCCTAATACTCTATAACAATAAAAACAGAGGGAGTAGTTTACAATGGTAACATTATTATTTATAAGACTTTTCTGTCAGAAATATTCATCTTAGCTGCTAGTCTCTCTGTTCCAACATGTAAAGCGGTTTAGTTTTTTATAAGTCAAATTTCTCTAATTTTGAACAAGTTTACATATAAACATATTAGCATTTACAATACCAAATAAATGAACTGTCAAGGCATAATTCATGGTGGATTTAATGAAACTTCGTCAAATCTAGATATGTTTGATTTAGGATAGAAGCGGGATAAAAAAACTAAAACAACTTAGGTGTTGAAATAGATGGAGTGAATAACTGGGACTTGCATTAGATAGATATACATACAAAATTACAAGGGTGCACCTTAATTTTATTAAGGTAATTCATTGACCATTTTAATAACTTATATACAGATAAAAAAACATATTTTTTTTTCTTCTAGAGATGAGTTGCATTAATCTGCATCATGTATAATACTACTATAAGATTGCTGATCTGTTGTGTTAAATTATGTTGTTTTCAGGTCCTCGATCAAATATTATCTAGTAACATGGGAAAAACTGCAGATGCGGTCAAAAGGGTTGTTACAGAAAAGAAAAACCTAGTGATCGGGGTAACTCGCTACATCTTCCTCAACATCGCTTTTGATCTTATCCCCAATTTTTCATTTGTCTTTCTCTTACTTTTGTAGTGTAGAGTTATTTTCTGTAGTCAAACCTATTTAGGCCGTCAACATTAGTATCCCTTCTGAATCAAAATATGTCATTTTAGTATGAATTTATAATTGTAATATTATTATTTTGCTGTGCAACTTTGTCATCAATATCAACCTTAGCTGCTTACTGGTACTTGCAGTAGATAGAATACATACGAAATTACAAAGGCCTATCTCAATTTGAGTTATTTTATTAACTACTTTCAATAAATTATGTACAGATAAAACAGCGTCCTTCTTCTACTAGAGATGAGATGCATCAATCTGTATCATGTATAATACGATTATAAGATTGCTGATCGGTTGTGCTAAATTATGTTGATGCAGGTACTTGATCAAATATTATCTAGTAAAATGGGAATTTTCGCAGATACGGCTATAAGGGCTGTTAGAGAAACGAAAAAACTAGTGATAGAGGTAAATCGCTACTCTCCCTCTGTATCGCTTTTGATCTCATTCCCAATTTCTTAGATGTCAGTAAATTTTCTTGTGTCTATTGTAGAAATATTTTCCCTAACAAGACAAATGCATTATGTGGATCAACATTAGTATCCCTATGGATCCAAATTATACAAATGCTATTTTTGTAGATAGTTTATAATTGTAAAATTATTATTTTGCTAGGCAATTTTGTCATTGATATCCATCTTGGCTGCTTCATATACATATGAAACTTGGGGCCATCTTCACTTGGGGCCTGCACCAGCATAATCTAGATAGATATACATACGAAACTTGGGCCATCTTCACTTGTTCAAGTACTTCATTAACTCCTTTCAGTAATTCATGTTCAGATAAAACGACATCCTTCTTCCAGAGAAGAGTTGTGCCATTCTGTATGTATCATGTATAATACAATTATAAGACTGCTGATCCTTTGTGTTAAATTATGTTGTTGTAGGAGCATGATCAAATATTATACAGTAAAATGGGAACAAATGCAGATGCAGCCAAAAGGGCTTTAACGAAAATTCAAAACCTATCAGCCCAGGTAACTCGCAACTATGCATCTGCATTGCTTTTGATCTTGTTCCCAATTTCTCAAATATCAGTTAATTTTCTTACTTCAATAGTGTTGAATTTTTTTTCCCCAAGAGTTCAGATGCATTTAGTGGGTCAACATTTGTATCCCTTCTGATCGAAATTATGCCATTTTATTAAGATACTTCATAATTGTAATTAGCTAGGATTTTGTCATTAATGCCCATCTTATTAGCTGCCTATTAGTACCTGCATTATTGATATACATATGACATTCCAATGAGACATTTTAATTTGTTCAACAATTAATTAACTTCAAATAATTTATGTACAAAGAAAACAACATCCTTAGCCTAGAGATGAGCCGCTTGATTCTGTACCATGTATGATATGGTTATGACATTTCTGATCCTTGTGTTAAACTATGTTGTTTCAGGTCCTCGGTACATTATTACCTAGTAAAATGGAAACAACTGTGTTTGTTGGTTCCCTTTTACGGCTTCTCATTCTAGGAATTGAAAAGCAATCTGAGGAAATAAAATTTATGGCATCCATTTTATCCGTCACCATGGCGATGTGCAACAAAAATGTTATCAGTAAAGAAGATTTTGCTCGTGCCACTCCTGAAGATGCAGCACTGGTGAAGAAGCTCAAGGAGATACTAAAAATAAACAACAACAGGACGGGTGGGTGTATGAAAGTAGTGAAGCTTACCTGCCACGTGGTGATAGCTATGATTCAAGTACAGCCCAGCTGCATCCAGCATTTCCATGAGCATAATTTCAAGGAAGCACTGACCGAGGCTTTGGAAACCATGTCAGAGGTTGATGACTGCATGCTCTTTGCTGGGAATGATCATGAGGTGATCAAGCCTGCGAGGTCTCTCGCTTCTCTTGTGAAGGAAGCACAGGAACTCCTAAACACAGCACAAGAACATGGTTACTGATGTCTCTGCCTGACAAAGGGGGCACCGTTAAGTAGACTTGTATCAAGGACTTTATCTCCGAATCGTCTTCTGGGCTATTTGCGCGCGAAAATAAAATCATGTACTTTGTTTAGTACTTGAAAACTAGGATCTCAATTCTCAGTGACAATGTTGCCACATGTTATCTAATTTATCTACAGTGTTCAAGAACCACAATATGCCGGTTGTCAAAGAGCTTTGCATTTGATGAATCGATCTGTTGGGGCAAATAAATTGATCGTGATTTCTGTACAACGAGTTACTGGTGTCGCATTTCGTCAGACACCTAATGGTCCATGAGGCGGCATCTCAAGAAACGACCATGGTGACTACCACCTATCCTGTGACCCTCTGCAACCGCGCTGGATCCAAGCATCCTCTCGTGTTGCCCTGCCCCTGGATCTCTGCTGCGCATCCCACCTATCTTGTGTTCGCATGTGGCTTTTGCAGCGCAGTTTCCATTGAGATTTTGACCCTATGTTGGTCAAGTGTGAGGTCTGCTCCCAAGTAAGACTATGAGTCTATGAGGATCTATGCATGCCTCTGTCTGTGTGAGCACAAGCTTTCCTAATAACCAAATTCTGCCTCAAAATGCTATTGTCTTTGACCTTACAGAAGTTTCCAAATGCATCCATATTTGAAAGTTCTGATAATTCTTTCACATTAAAAAGGATTCAGCTGAAACTTGAATTATAAAGCTAGCTATCAGTTGAGAGTCAGTAAGTCTAGTGGCCCTGGACATTTGTGTTTTGTGCCAAATTTGAACTGTGGTAAATATGTGATATATGTGGCTCCTAATGAAAACACTTTATTTTCTCTCTCTAGTACTTGGGCTGGAAATATATGTCCTTTTTTAGTTGCTTGAGTCTGCTTGAATATATGGCAGTGGACTGCAAATTTGGCTGACCTTTTCCCGGGCAGGCTCAACCTCAATAGCACAGTATGAGTTAGGAAACTGTAAGATTCTTTTGTATGTATTTTGAATAAGCTTCCACATTCTCATTGTTAACCTATGCCCTGAGGTCAACTGTAGGCTTGTTTACTATGGGCTTTTGATTGAACAATAACTCAGAATTTTGCATATTTTTATTTAAAGTCGATGTTCATTGCACCAATATTATTTACAGCAATGCATTCTTATTACTGCAGTCAAATTAATTTGTGATAATCCCTCGCATGCCACTGTATAAAGCCTAAACTCCTGATATGCCACTGTCAGTGACTCTGCGGTCCCACGTGTCATAAACACATCAATGGTGTATTGTAGATTGCAAGTTTTTTAAGATGGTAGTGTTTTGAGCACAAACACATCCCCGATAACACTACTTTATTTGACCATTCATTTCATATAGAATTTGGGTATTATGAAAGTTTTTCATTTTGAGACAGATCTATCCATGCCCTCTTTGAGGACAAATCTAAATGCAGATACTCCACTTTTGTGGTACTGGAGTGGAGGAAGTACTTGAATTCCTGTCATGCCAAAGCCTGAGCTGTTAGTGGCCCTAGTTCATGCTTGTGTTTGTTTCAAAGTTTAGCTCTGGTAAATATGTGGTATGTGCGTCTCCCTATTAAACACTTTTATCTCTACTACCTGTCCGGGCTCGAAAGTGTCTTGTTTTTTGGTTAGTGTATTTGAAATATATGGCAGTGGACAGCAAATTGACAGCATCTTTGCAGGGCAGGCTGTGGTACATATGTGTGTCCACCACTTCCAGAGTAATCCGCTGTCCGTCATGGCGAAATTACCCAAGTATCAGCTCATACTAAGAAATTTTCAAATCAATTTCACCAAGTAGCATTGACTATTAAGGGAGAAGGAAGTTTCGTGGTCAGCATCTCTCTTCAACCGTGCAACTCTGTTGGAGATCTTCAGTATATTTATGCTTCAAAGCAATCAATTTATCAAGGAAACTCGGCAAAGGCTGAGCACTAAATAGCCTCTATGTTTGCTTCAGATGTTTGGGGCAGGGCCACCACGTCAGAGACTGCCAAGGTAAAATCCGATGCCTCCATTGTTTTAATTACGGTCATAAAGCCCATAATTGTGTTGGCCTTAAAGCAAAACTTAAATGGGCTCCCAAGAGTCCCAGACCCGAGATGCACGCTTGTTCTTCTCCTCTTAATGGTACTACTTCGCCCGAGATACATGCTGGCGCCCCCTCTCTTAATTGCTATGCCAACACTACCGAGGCGGGCTCCTCATATCCCTCGGCAAATCTCTCAAGTACTGGTAACCATGACAGTGAGCCCTTAAGCACCTGCCCCCCCATCTCTCCAGCTTGCTCGCCTACATCCACCTTCCCTCATACTGCCACTCAGTGTGATACGACAACTCTACCCACATCTCCTCTTCCAACAAACCCCCAAAGCAATGATCAGATAGAAGAAGAAGAAGAAGAAGCAGAAGAAGAAGAGAAAAAAGAAGAAGAGGAGGAGGAAATGGCGGCTTTTGACATTGACCCTGAGCGTTTCATTCCCACTGGAATGGAGCTGGAAGATGGAGGCCCAAACAGAAGGGAACGGGTCACAGTTTGTTTCTCTGGTGCACCGGATAGGAAGAATGAAGAATATGCTATTGCAACTACTGAAGAAGTCCTAAGCCCAGCTCAACGATTGGCCTTTCTACATGAGGTACGAGACTATGTTACAATTGAAGCAAGAAAGCAAGTTATCTCCTACAGCCCTCACCCCCATGGAATAGGAATCATCAAATTTCAATCAGCTTGTGATAGAGATACCCTGGTGTACAACAGCCCTCATTGGATTGGAAACCGTAGTTTCTCTTTTGTGAACCATGATGAAGCCATGAACTGTAGAAGATCAGTTTTTGCTAGAGTGGGTTGGGTCATGCTTGTGGGTTATCCTCTGGATTATAAGCAGCCACATTTCATACACCAAGCCTACACACCAATTGGCCGTGTAATTCAGTGGCATTATAGAGACAGTAGCAAAGCCAGAGTTCTAGCCAAAGTGCTAATTGACAATGCTACAACTGTCCCTCGAATAATTAAACTTAAGAGTGGCAGAGCTCTGGATGGGGAAGGAAGATCCTGGCTGGTCAGAGTGTTCATTCTTAATAGTAAATTTGCTGACCAAATCATTGAGGATGATGATGATGAACTCCCAAACAATGGGAATGGCAACAATGGTGGAAATGAGAATAATGGGGAAGCTGAATTTGTGGCTAATCTAGCTGATCTGCACCAGCAGCAAGGTGATGTCAACCTGAACCAGAATAATCAAAATAATCAGATCCCACATGTTGAAGAAGAAGGTGAAGAATCAAACAACAGTTCTGTCAACCAAGCATCACTGGAACAAGAAATCTTCATTCCTGGTGCTGGGATTGAAGAGGAATTGGAATTGGAAGATCCACCCATGAATGCCCCTTTGCCCACTGATCCAAATGATGACATTGAAATGAATGAGCCTGCAACTGAACATCAAGCTGAAGGGATAGAAAATAGCAGCAGCCCTAACCCACTGGAAGAAGCACTAACCATTCAGTCCAGCTGTGTGCAGATGGAAACCCAGCAGCAGAACATAAAGCTCCAAGGCAATACAGTAAGTTCTAGTTATATGATCACAAAGCTGGCACAATTTTTTGCCAGCAATCTGAAGCCCCTAATTGATCAGCTGCAGCACAGCCAAGGGCAAGGGATCAAGCAGACAGTGATTATTGACACTCCAAAAATCAGTATCAACATGTTTGGAAACAATATTGAGTCAGTCCAAATCTTAGCACAATCAAATGGCCAAAATGTTGAAGCTCCTGCTACTAAGTTACTCATTGCTGAAAATCCAAAAGACACACAAAACAGTGAGGGAGTGGAGATAAGGCAATCTGATGATAACTGGATATACCCTGCCTACTCAAAGCACCCCATTAAGCATTACTATGTTAGAAGGAAGAAAAAGACACCAAGTCAAGAGCAAGAGCAAAGCATTCTGAAACCTTTCACCTGCAGTACAGAAAGCATCAATGAGGGATTAGCAAGCTGTCAGAAAAAGAAAAGAAAGGCCTGCACTGCAAGAGAGCAGGTTTCAGGGCAATCTCTTAGAAGAAGCACAAGAATCAACAACAAGAACAAGGGATGCAAGAATAGAACAATATTGGAAGGAACTAGCAGCACCAATGCAAAAGTTTCAAAAAAGAGGAAAATTGCAAGTGCTGGGGAACTGATGGACAAGATCACTATACCAGCTGCAGCAGAGACAATTGACTTTCCTGGCTTGGCTGACATAGAAGGCACAGAAACCTATCCAGAAATAAGCATTTCAGTGATCCAAGAAACTGCAGTTAACAAGTGTGGGATTTCTCCTTTGGAGGTCACCACAGAGCTACTTCTCGCCTCAAGTGAAGATCGGGCAACACCAGAGGAGGGCCGAAGTGGCAGCAAGAACCAAGCCTTGATCAATGAATAGTTCCCCTAGTCACCTAATTATCAGTAGGGAATGCCCTACTTGTATCTTGTTTTCTTTTGTTGAACCCAAGTTGGTCTACTGGCTTACCTTTAAGCCAAGTCTGTGTGTTCTAGAGAGCTCTACCCTTTTAAGTTATCTCGATTTGCTCAATAGACCTGGATTGCTTTGGTTAATTTATCCTGATCAAGCTTTCCCTGCCCTCAACAATGTCACCTGTAGTCTTGACAAAACCAATCCCAAAACTGCCAGCTTCACCTGTCATTCTTGTTGGATGATAAACAGTAACAAGAAGTTCGTCAACAGCAATACTACTATCCTTTGGAATAGTAGCAGAAGGCCACCTCTGATCATTGTCGATGAATTATATAAATAACAGAAAATGCTGGAATGTCCTTAATTGGAATGTTAGGGGCATCAACTCTGAAGATAAATGCAACGCTATCAGGCTGAAACTGGATGAAAGTAATTGTGCCGTTTACTGCATTCAGGAAACGAAAAGAGATTCTATTGATCATTCCTTCATCAGAAAGTTTGCACCAAAGTGATTTGACCAATTTGCTTTCTCTCCCTCACATGGAGCTTCAGGAGGCATTCTTATGGGTTGGAATAGTGCAATTTTTACTGGGCAAGTAATTCATAGCATCAGATTTGCAGTCACTGTGAAATTCACTTCAACCCACAATAATGACACATGGACTTTGACTACTGTTTATGGCCCTTGTCAGGGAACTGAAAGAGAGGACTTTGTAAACTGGCTGAATGGTCTGCAGATTCAGGATGATGAAAATTGGATGATCATAGGAGACTTCAACTTTTATAGATCTCTATCTGACAGAAACAGACAAGGAGGGAACATTAATGATGTTTTCATTTTCAATGAAATCATTAGCAACCTAGGGCTGCAAGAAATACCTCTGAAAGGGAGAAAATACACATGGAGTAACATGCAACAAGAACCCCTGCTAGAGCAAATTGACTGGTGCTTCACATCCACAAACTGGATCAGTCAATTCCCCAACACTCTCCTATTGCCTATGGCCAAGCCAACATCAGACCACATACCTTGCATGGTTCAGATTGACACAATGATACCCAAAGTAGATGTGTTCAGATTTGAAAACTACTGGGTTGATCAACCGGACTTCCTTGATCTCGTACAGAATACTTGGACACAGAGACAAGAGCAACAAATAGTGTAACCAGAGTTACAGCTAAACTCAAACTGCTAAGAAGAATACTGAAGAAATGGAGCAAAGGAATATAAAAAATAAACAATCTCATACAGCAAAGCAATGAGGTCCTCACTGTTCTAGATACACTTGAAGAAAAAAGGAACCTGTTCACCCAAGAAAGTAATTTCAGAGCCATCCTCAAGAAGCACATTCTGACCCTACTGAAGATTAAGCAAGAATATTGGAGAAAACGCTATACTGTCAGATGGACAAGATTTGGAGATGAAAACACAAAATTCTTCCATGCAGCAGCCACAGAGAGATACAGACAGAATACTATCACAAGTTTAGAAACTCAAGATGGTAGGGTCCTCTATGATCACTTTGAAAAGGCAGCTTTGTTACTAGAGAATTTCAGAGCAAGAATGGATCATTCAACTGAACCACAAATGCAATATAACATGGATGAACTGGTCATGGGGCATGATGGGTTGGATCAGATTGCAATGCCATTTTCCAGAGAAGACATAGATGATGTAGTAAAACACATGCCACCAGATAAAGCACCTGGACCAGATGGGTTTAATGGAATGTTCTTTAAGAAATGCTGGCATATCATCAAAGAAGATATCTACCAAATATACAATGATTTCTTCTCTGGGGCAGTCAACCTACAGGCAATCAACAACTCTTTCATAACCCTTATTCCAAAGAGCAACAACCCCACCTCTCCAAATGACTTCAGACCAATATCCTTGTTAAATTCAATTCTCAAGCTGATCACCAAGCTAATGGCAGATAGATTGCAAGCCACCATCATTCCCCTGATTCATAAGAACCAATATGGATTCATAAAAACCAGGACAATCCAGGACTGTTTGGCATGGACCTTTGAGTACATTCACCAATGTCAACAGTCAAGAAAGGAGTTAGTTATACTAAAATTGGATTTTGAGAAGGCTTTTGACACCATTGAGCATGACACAATACTAAAGATGATGGGAAAGCTTGGTTTCAATGATACCTGGATTGGTTGGGTAAAGAGAATCCTAGAAAGTGGATCCAGTTCAGTAATCCTAAATGGAGTTCCTGGAAAAAATTTTCACTGCAAGAGAGGGGTAAGGCAAGGAGACCCCCTCTCTCCTCTGTTATTCGTCCTGGCTGCAGATTTATTACAATGTATTGTTAACAAAGCCCACAGTCAAGGCATCTTCTCACTACCTATTAATGCTGATCCTAGTAATGATTTCCCAATCATTCAATATGCTGATGACACCATCCTAGTGATGAAAGCTTCACAAAGAGAACTCTTCTGTCTAAAAGGCCTACTCCAATCCTTTACTGAGTCAACTGGACTAAAGGTGAACTATTTCAAATCTCAGATGATTCCCCTCAACTTAACCCAAGAGCAGGCACAGATCTTAGCCAATACCTTTGGTTGCCAGCTTGGAACCCTGCCTTTCACATATCTGGGACTACCCTTGGGCACAACCAAACCTAGAGTGGATGATTACATGCCTCTTATGGACAGAACTGAGAGAAGATTGACCTCAACATCTGCTTTCCTAACTCAGGCTGGCAGACTACAACTTGTAAACTCTGTTCTCTCCTCTTTGCCAACTTATACAATGTGCAGCCTGAAGATACCAATTGCAGTATTGGAATTCATAGACAGAGCCAGAAGACACTGCCTGTGGAGAGGCTCAGATGTAAATGCAAAGAGCAAGTCATTGGTTGCTTGGCCAAAAGTTACAAAGCCAAAGAACAAAGGAGGTCTAGGAGTGATTGACCTTAGAACACAGAATGATGCCCTCCTCCTCAAACACCTGGACAAGTTCTACAACAAAAGAGACATCCCTTGGGTAAACATGATTTGGCATTCTCACTACCCTCAAGGACAGATACCACATGCCACTGCTGACAGAGGATCATTTTGGTGGAGAGACTTACTTCACTTATGTGACAAATTTAGAGGAATTGCTACCTGCACAGTAGGTAATGGAACCACAGTCCTGTTTTGGTTAGATGTGTGGAATGGGAATCTTCTTCAAACAAAATTGCCAAGACTGTTCACATACGCCAGAGATCAAAAAATTTCAGTTGCAGCCTTCTTATCAACACCAGACATGCTATCGCTTTTCCACCTTCCTCTATCAGAACAAGCTTATCAGGAATTACAGGAGTTGCAAGAAATAATAGATAACACACAAGTGGGGCAAGGAGAAAAAGATCAATGGCATTATATCTGGGGATCAATGAAATACACATCCAAGAGCTTCTACAGCCACATTTACAAAGACTTCCACCCACCCAGACCTTTCCTTTGGATTTGGAAGTCAAGGTGCAGCAATAAACTAAGAGTATTCTCATGGCTCCTCCTAATGGACAGATTGAACACCAGAAATTTACTAAAAAGGAAGAACTACAAGATTGAAGGAAACAACTACAATTGTGTCTTATGCTCAGCACAGAGGGAAGAAACCGCTTTTCATCTTTTCTTCGCATGCCCCTTTGCAACTTCCTGCTGGCAGCAGATTGGAATTCAATGGCAACTTGGAGTTCAATTCTTTCACATGATGGGAATAACCAGGCAAAACTTTAGCCACAGCTTCTTCATGGAAATCTTCATAATTGCAGCTTGGCATATCTGGAAGCAAAGGAATGGTTTTATTTTTGAAAACTGTTCAGCAACTGTCAATTCTTGGAAAAGAAACTTCAAAGACGAATGTCTGTCACAAGCCCACCGAATGAAAGAATCCCTGAAGACCCCTTTTTTAGCTTGGTCAAATAGCATTGTATAATTTTCCTTCCTTTCTCTTTTTCATCCTCCTCTCCGTTGAAGCCCTTGATCTGTACAGCTCCAAGAGCTCTTTTTTTGTACCCCCACCCCCCTTCCCTGTGCAGTTTCTTTCTTTTTTGTAAGTGAAACCTCTCTTTCTTCTTTGATTAATATATTTTCTTTACAGCGGGGGCCTCCCTCGCTGTTTTCGGTTCAAAAAAAATGCCCTTCCATATGTAGCACACGATTTTCAAGCTGGAGTGGACCAAAGTGTGGTTGCTGTGGTATCACCTTGAACACAGTCATTTCTTCAATTTGAGGCCACAAAGGGAAGCTCTTGGCAAATGGAACTTCGATAGAACTTTTGTGTTGCACATAGACATTTCTGTTACTCAAAAGTCACGGAGTTGTTCCTTATGTTTCAAAGCTTCTCTAGGCCAGGAGTGTGCACGGACATGATGTAGCGTCGTAACCACAAGAATGTGTTGTATGCACATGAAGACTAGGGCACCGAAGTGTATCAGAACCTTAATGAACTTCTAATCGTAGAAGATGAACCATTGAATTATACATGTATTAGGGTTTTGTAATTTCTATGTACTTACTGCAGTCTATGCGAACATGAAAATGCTAGCAGCTCATTGAAAAGTGTTGGATACATTATTCTATGCTTTAAATTGATTAATGCTTACTTATTATTGTTTGTCTTCTCGGTATGAACAGCACCGCATGAAAAATGGTAGAACTTTTATTGCGTTAATCTATCCACTGATTATTTGCTCCTGTCTGCTGTTGACATTTTACCTCAAACATAAACAATGTGGTGGTATTTTAGAGAACAGATAAAATATTTCTCACAAATGTAAAATGCAAAACACGACCAGTTTTGTACACTGATAAGCTAATGGGTCGCTGTTATTTTGGCCAAAAATGAATAATCAATGATACATCAAAATATAATTACATGGGAGCGGCACAACCAACATAGAACTACACTAATTCCTATGGGCTGAAAAAATGGGAACTTTCAGTTTTACATACAGCTAGTCCTAAATTCTATGTTACACGAGGTACGCAATCAACAATTCTGGAGGCAGTTTATATCCGTGCTTTCACGGATCTCTCATACGAACCCCGATAAACTGTACAAATTCACATGGTTATATATCCTTGCTCAAAAATGGTTAGTTAAGAAGCTGCATCCTGCAGGTGAAATGTCATAGAAGCTCCATCACTGGGCTAACAGCCCAGTTCTTCTGGATTGCCATGCTCCACGAGCAGCCACAGTGTTGGGTGGGTCACACAGATGATCTTTATAAAGCTCAACATCCGAATTGTGGGATTCTGCAAGGCACGTTGAGATTGGAACTGTATCTGATAGTGGCACTTCACATGGCATGCATCACAATCCAAGTTAGAACAGAACTTCCTTGCCGTTAGGCCTTGGCAATGGACTGGGCTGCGGGTTTGCACTTGGAAAATGCATGGTGTTCATAAAATTCGTCGTTGAACTGGGATTGTTGCTGAAACCAATAGGCCGAGGTGAAAAATTTGGAGTAGCTTCCTGGACTGTTAGTGGAGTCAATCGAAAAGTTGATTCAGAAGACCTAGCTGCTCTGCTTGGTTCACTAGCAAAAAAAGAACTTGTTAAGATCTAGCAATGAAAAACTTGCAGTTCTTTTAACCACCACAGCATAGCGATAACCCAAAGGAAACTACTCACATGTTAGTATTTTTTCCTTTCACTACCGAATCACTCTTCGACGTTGGTTTGTTGTCTCTTAAAATATCCTGTAATACAGCAGTTGCATCATATGTATGCCATTCTCAAGTTTCCTTTTACCCCACATTGGCCGAGAGAGAAAAAAGGTACTTACATTGACTTTAATCCCTGCAAATGAATGTATGGAGCCATGTTTGTTGTAGTGACTTGAATTGCGGATGAATGGATGGTCCAACAGCTCGCTTGCAGTTGGCCTCTCTGCTGGATTCCTCTTGAAACAGCATTGTAGAAATTCTTTGCCCTCGTGGGACAAATTTTCTGGAATTGGTGGATCCTTATGTAAAACCTTAAACATCGCGGCAGGCTGTAGGATAAAAGGAGTAACATATAATAAGGAACTTTAGAATCAAAGTTTGATGTTAATACCAAGAACATCAGTGACAAATAAAAGATGCAAGGTAGTAGAGAGCAAGGTTAAGAGGTGACTAATGACACTAGCAACAGTGTGCTTGTCTCATTTTTATTTGTCCTTTGTTATCTGGAGGCCTACATTGAAATTTCTCTATGACAGCATAATCAGGCTATCTAGATCCATGTTTTTCAGGCATGCACGCTCGGCCTATTTTGTAGAATGTTGGCCATTGTTGACATGACGGTGTCACAAATTCTTGAGGCTTTGAGCAATCAGACGGCCTCGCTGTTGTACAAACATATATAGGACTATTAGCATGAGGAGCATGTAACTCAAATACTACCACCAAACCAACAATTTTGGTTGGCCGAGGATCCCAATCACTATGGGACAAATACGGCAAATCTGTAACTAGAGGAGCTCAGATGGCACAGCTGGAGGACAGAGCCTTAGGGGAAAGATTTGCATATACTTTTTACAGGAATAAAGAAAAATAAATTTTGCGAAGGGGCTCACGGCACAGTGGCAAAGGCCACTGGCTGGAGTGCTCCCGCCCAGGGTTCGAACCCTGGGTGATGCACCTGCACCTTAGGGGTCTCCCTTGGGGTATTTCTCTCAAAAAAAAATAAATTTTATCCTGCATAATGGTAATATCCATATGCCCTTCTCTAAGTAAACAGTTTGTGCCCTAATAACTTGATCTAATAGATAGAATGCAGCGCAACATGTAATAGATAATCTTATTGGTGAACATCAGATGAAGGGTACCACACCAGCGTGCATATCACAGGGGAAGTGCTCCATTTCAACTGAGCTTAAGCACACTAGGACTAGGAAGATTTTAAGTCATGCAATGCATGCTAAAATTTACTGTAAATACAAGCATGCTTCAAGTTATTACCCCTTCAAGATCACTCCAAGGAGGCTTTCCATCAAACATTTCTATGATGGTGCAGCCAAGACTCCATATATCAACCGCGAGATCATAACCTACATCTTTCATTAGTGTAGCCTGAACCATCTGAAAAAGAAACAAAATTTCGTCAACACAATAGTACAACTAAATTTATACAGTCAAAAGCATGTTAACCAACTTTGATATGAAAATTAAAACATGAAGTGGAAAATAGTGTGGCAGGCTCATTTGTGACAATTAAAATTGGCATTCTATTAAGGACAGAACTTAAAATAACTGCCACCCAAGCTGTGAACTAGAGAAATGAAGTTCTGTGTTTTATTTTGTATGTCTGTTGCTGACCGTCTAACTGTCCAGTTACGAATCCATGTATCAAACAGTATTATCTTGATTGCAAATCTTAATTCATTTTGTATCAGGTTTGTCGTAGTTTTCATCGAAAAAAATCATTTCGTACAAAATGAAGAGAACTCCACATCCCATCATCTGAAGACCTGTTCCTATTCCTAAAGTTGCACACACTGACTTTAAGCAGCCCATGCAATAGGCTGTGACTACCACTGTACTTTGCAGTTTCAGTAAGTACAGAGCTTAAACAGCAGTAGGAAGCCTTTCAAAAAAAAGAAAAAATCAGTGGGACCATACTGTAATTGATAGTCCAGTGTTAAGTAAAGTATAAGGTTAGGTAAGAGTCATAGTATTATTGTATTGTTCAACATTACAACTCTATACAGATCAAGGTATTTTTTGTACATGTTTTGCATAGAAAACTTGGTGGTCACATGAGAAGTTAGTAGTAATGCAAGGAATATTGAAAAGTACCTCTGGGGCCATCCAGTATGGAGTTCCCTTCAGTGAAAGATTAGGGGCTGCTGTGCTTAACTGATAAAAGAACAAACTATTGTCAACAGAGCCACATGAAAAATGTTACTGAACTCTATATGAGGCTACTCACATGTTTGGCCATTCCAAAGTCAGCCAATTTGACCACACCTTGAACATCAACTAGTAGATTTGCTCCTTTGATATCCCTGCAAGTGTAGACTTTTATTTACCTTTTACATACATTACACAAAATGAAAGCAATCACAAAAGTATATAGCAGTCAAGACAGTCCCGAGAGGTGCACCCAGTACTCTTTTGAAAGCTTGATTAGTCTGAGGTTGGTTAACTTAGATACATGACCTATGCACTCCACCTTTTCAAAATATTTTCCTAGGTGAGCAAAGGTGTCCAATAAGCAGGCTTGACATTTATTTCTGCTCATGTTGTCTTAAACACCTTCAACAAGTTCTATCTTTATGCACTTTCGGGAGTAAAAAAAAAATAGTTCATCTCAAATCCTATATGTTGAAATGACAGGAGAAATGACAAGGGGGGCAAAGGACTGAAGAAGCAGGCAGCATAAGTTTACAGGGAGCTCCCAAGCAGGCAGCAAGCCACGAGTTAAAAGAAATTGCATTGAACAATGACAGAGATTTGCACACCTGTGCATAATCTTTTGTCCATGCAAAAATGCTAGACCCCTTAGAATATGACGGGTGAAGTTGCGAACAACTGATTCTGTCATTGCTCCATAATGCTGTTTGACATACTTATTAATTGAACCCGGATGAACGTATTCCAGGTAAATATAAAAACGATCTTCAATCTGCAAAACTCCACAAAGATTACATTATGAACTGACAAGCAGAGTTACTTAACTCAGATTACAGTGGAGAACTTACAATGTCACTGCCATAATACTGCACTATGTTTTCATGCTTAAATTGGCTTAAGAACTTTATTTCCTGAAACATATGAAAGTATGTCAGCAAAGGGTACAGCAAAATTTGCATATAGGTCATTAGTCATTATGCAGGAGGAAGGGCTTTCACTAAACCACTAATAAAACTTACAAGGAGAACTAAGATGGTAAATTCTTATATAGATGGTATAACTGGAATTCTCTAGATATGCCATACAGATGCTGCAGGCAAATATTTAAATGACACAATATACTAAAGCAGCTAGAGGTTTTTCTTGGTATAAAGAAAAAACACTCAATAGGAAAATTAACATAGAAAACCATTCAGATAGGGAACAAAAAGCACCTATAAAAAGTAAATATTAGTCATTTATGCGAACGAAAAGCATGTGTATTCTGTATAATATACTGTCATTTAATAACCTGCTCTAATTGCTTCAGGGACTCAGCAGACTTAGCATCGTCAGGAATTATGTTGACTTCTTTCATTGCACAGAGAGCTCCAGTGTGCCTGCAAGTAAATGGCAGTAAAACACCCTTCAGAGTTAAACATGATGTGCAGGTTGCAATGATAAACCAAAGACACTTCCATACCTATTAGTAGCTTCATACACACAACCAAATGTGCCGCTACCTAGAAGTCTTCCTTTTTGCCACTGACCAGCCACTGAGGGCATTTCAACTTTTGGAGCAGATTGATTACTAAATCCTGTTTGCATTGCGTTTAAAGCACCTGAGGGCATTTCAACTTTTGGAGCAGATTGATTGCTAAAACCTGTTTGCATTGGGTTTAAAGCACCTGAGGGCATTTCAACTTTTGGAGCAGATTGATTGCTAAAGCCTGTTTGCATTGGGTTTAAAGCACCTGATTGATTGCTAAAGCCTGTTTGCATTGGGTTTAAAGCACCTGAGGGCATTTCAACTTTTGGAGCAGATTGATTGCTAAAGCCTGTTTGCATTGGGTTTAAAGCACCAGGAGGGAGTGGTAATGGGTGAAAGCTGACACTCCCGATTCCCTCAATGCGTGAAATATTGTTATCTGGGTACAATTTAGAGTGCATAGGTGATGGAGGGGCACTGGTATTCCTTGGCATAAGAATAGGACTTCTCAATGCACTAGAGAAAGAAGATCGATCTGGAATCCCTGCATATTTGTCAGGTGAAGTTCGAGGGGATGAAGCTCCCGTAAAATCTGTAGATTGGATAGATGGAGCAGACCATGCTAGGGGTCCTTGAGCAGGTGCCACAGTATATGAGAAGTCAGCATTGCTCAATCTCCTAGGGCTGCACACAGGACTTGAGAACCCACTGCTTGGAGCACTTTTAGCAGGAATGTTCAATCGGAAGTTCACAATTTCTGGCGAACTCTTATCCTGGAACTTCTCACGGAATGCACTCCTGTGGTGACTAAAGGTAGCCCGCTTTGTTCCATTTGGTAGTAAGTCATTCTGCTCAGGGAACTTTTGTACAGTCTGGCTCGCGAACCTATAACCAGTAAACTTGTTAGGATCAGGAAATAACAGTAGTGAAAAATCAGCTTCAGCTGAGTTCAAGTACTTATAGAAATTATCCATTTTGAGAATATATGGAAACAGGTGCAGACTATACGTGAAAAAGGACTGGTCAGAGAAAAGTGCAATGAGGTGATCTGGCAACTGAGCTAAATCAATTTATAGAAACTGTAGATACCATAACAAATGCTCTTTCATTAACTTCCATCCAGGAAGGATGGAATGTGGGACCAGAGGATGGATGCCCATTTTGCGCAACTGTCAGTGGGGCAATCCTGTTGAAAGTTCAGTTCAAACAAACATTCTAGTATAGAGACCATTCTGATCCCCTGTTCCTACATTTCCACACCACAATAAATGCTAATGATCCCCGGAATAATCATAAAAAGGCCCTTTCAACTGAAAGCAACATTTCTACCAGATGTCTTCAGTGTTTGCTAAATGATATACAGAAAGTAGGCTGTATTAGCAAAATGGCAAAATGCCAAATGCGAATCGATTGCAAATGTAGCAGCTTCCTACACGTCACTGTTAAATTGGCATAGAATTGGAAGCACACATAATAATCAATCAATTGAGATCAAATTATATAGGTAAAAGGGGGAAAAGGACTGAAGAAGAGAGGAATCGACGCACCTGGGCGCCGTCCTCTCGCTGAGGCCCCAGCCATCGGCGAATCCTGGCGGGTCCTGCGCGTCCGAGTCGGCGGGCCTCGGCGACGGCAGCGGCAG
>CM014271.1:84744417-84764608 GCA_004135705.1 Alloteropsis semialata | reverse complement strand
TTTGCAAACCTCTTCAGGCACGAGCGTAACTTTTCGAGACGAATCTAATGAGCCTAATTAATCGATGATTGGCTATGGTGATACCACAGTAACCAGTCTCTAATCATCCTCTAATCATACGGTCAGGGTTCCTAGTGCAGGTTATGAAGATAGTTTTATAAAATACCTTTATTTAATACCTTTAGTTAGTGATCAAAATTGTGAACAGTTTCTAGCACTAGAAAATCAAACAGAGCCTTGGTGCGGGTGTACACGTACACGCGCGCAGAGAGATGGGGCACATGGGCTGCCGCTGAGGACAGGAGAGACTAGAGAGAGAGGAGAGAGAGGATGGGCTGCAAGCCTGCAATGGCTGGTATGGTCCCAGCAAGCACAAGCGGTAGGCCATGGCTGTGCAATGCAACCATATTTTGTCTGTCAAGTCTTCCCCATCTCTCTCTCTCCTCGAGGTTGAGACTTGAGACTTGAGACTGAGCTACCCTCTTTATGTAGACCTTGTTTAGTTCGGTTAAATTCGATTGAATGCACTGTAGAAAAATGTATTGGGAATCGAAAAAGCAGAGAGGGGGCACGTTGTTCAATGGAATGTCTTTTGGTTGAATTGGATGAATTGGAGGAAACTAAACAAAGCCGTAAAGCCCTGTTTAGTTGAGAAAAGTTTCATAATTTTTTTACTATTCACCCGGCACATCAAATGTTAGGACACTAATTAAAGATATTAAACGTGAATTAATGACAAAACCCATTCCATAACCCCGGGTAACTTCGCGAGACGAATCTAATGAGTCTAATTAGGCCATGATTAGACAATATCGTGCTACAGTAAACAATCTCTAATGATGGATTAATTAGGCTTAATAGATTTGTCTCGCGATTTTCCGTCTATCCGTGTAATTAGTTTTATAATTAGATTATGTTTAGTCCTTCTAATCTTCGGTTTAAAATTGCTACAGTAAATTTTGCAAACTTTTTTACTGAACTAAACAGACTCATCATTAGTGACTTGTCACCTCACCTTAATCTCCATGGTAAAGCTCTTATTTTTTTCTCTTTAGAAAAAAGGAAGGCAAAGTCATATGCAGCAGGGCAGTGCCAGCCTCTGCCCTGTACTCAGTTTCACACTCGCTGTCTCGTCTTCCTCTCAAGGCTGCCCTCCCCTTCCCTCCCGGCCACAGGAACAGGACACGGGAGGAGGGCGCCGGAAATTATGGCGTCCTGCTAGCTGGAGGCAGCGAGTGAGAGTGAGGCAGCACTGGGTGGCTGGCCTTCGTGATCGGTTGATGCTCACCGTCAGGGAGGCACGAGCGACTCCGCCTCCCGGGAGCGTCTCCGGTGAGGTCCCCCACCTCCCCCTCCGGGAAACGCGGCGGGACAGCCACAGATGACGCCTTCTTCTTCTTGACCTGCTACCTGCTTCTACCGAGGGGGCAGACAGCCTCCTGCATTTCCGGATTCCCTCGTGCCTCCCTCCGCTTGCTACCTCTTTCTTGAGGCCGCAACGACAAGAGGGGAAGGGGAACCCGGAGGATGCCGGCCAAGTACCTGGGGGCGTTGGCGGAGGACAGGCGCCCGGACCTCCACCGCCAGGTGGGCTGCGTCACCGGGATCTTGCAGGCCTTCGACCGCCGCCACCCGCTCGCCTCCTCCCACAAGAGGCTCCTTCCCCCAACAGGTTCGCCTCCTTGCTCTCCTTTCCCTTCTCTTGCCGGCTTCTGTAGTTCTGTGTGCTTCAAGCCGTGATCTATGCCTTGGGTGCCGCCTGTTTCAACCCCGGTCTCTTCGCCTTGTGATCTTTAATTGGAAATACGGGCAGCAAAGAGCTCAACTTTTTCAAGACTTAGATCAGGGTCCTGTTTGTGATTTCAGTATGGATTAACAAATGGCACCAAGTGCCCCACATGTTTAGTCCCTGCAGATGCAGGCTCCAGATTTTGGTGTTCATTCTACTCGACCTGCGAATGAATTGCTGCTA
Organism: Alloteropsis semialata; assembly: GCA_004135705.1. Lineage (NCBI taxonomy): Eukaryota > Viridiplantae > Streptophyta > Magnoliopsida > Poales > Poaceae > Alloteropsis > Alloteropsis semialata. The sequence continues at coordinate 84,762,636 of CM014271.1, read as the reverse complement.
GGTGCTGGTGGTAACTGATGAGTTGACACTTTTTCGGGCCAAGATGTTGGTTGGTTGTGACTGATGATAAGCCGCCTCTTTTTTGGACGAAAACTTGGTGGCTGGCTGATTATACACCAAGAACCGTCCTTTCACACCCATTAACTGTGTTCAAATCAGCCATGGCCGCCGACAAAAACTAGCACTTGGATAGTAGAAAGTAGGAACCTTGATTCAGATAAGAAAATTTTGCCAGACAGAAAGGTGGCACTTGTACACACCATCCATTAGATCCAAGGAAAAATTATTTCCCTGAATTTGCTCCTTTTAATTTGGCAGTGATGCTGACACATTGTTTCTTTTATCATGTGTCAAATGTCTTCCCTTTTCTCTTTTGTTGTAACAACTGCCGTGCTTTGTTTGTCTGGCTCAGCACTGAGAATCATTTCACTTCCTGCAGCAGGCCTTGCGCTGTCCAGCAGCCCAAATGTAGGTGGAGACTGCACAAGATTTTCGCCCCAGACTGTCCAAGTACGTTTCTGAATTTTGCATATGCAGCAGAGTAGTTACACATCTTTTTTTTTTTTTAACTGGCCTCCAAATACTGATTGAGTTACTGAAACTGCATTCAGGAGAAGAACTTGAGCAAAACCTGGGCTGACAGCCAGAGAGCACCATCAGCAGAACTGTCTCAAACCTCATATTCATCATCACCATCTTCGTCATTCTCCTCCCTTGATGGAAACAGATCAACTCAACAGGACCTATCGTCCACTGACCGGATGCTGTTTCCAGAGAGGCCTTTCAAGTGCTCGCCGATGCTCAAGAGCTCTTTTGACAGTGACAATGGATTCGACTACCCTGCTGATGTGCCTACCAAGCCCGATAACATGCCTGCAGCTCAATCCAGCCTGCCAACTCTTGGTATAAGAAATCTTGTGAAGGATTCAATCTATAAGGATCACCGTGACTTGTCTGTCAGAGTTTGCGACGGGGAAGAAGTAAAAGATCACCCATTCAACTTTGGAGAACCACCCAGGCAATTGGATGGGACTCCCCGGGACAGTACACAAGGAAAAAGCAAAGGTCTCATGGACATCAATGAATCCCTTCGAGTGCTAGCCAAGCTTAGGGAAGCCTCTTGGACTCCATCTGAATCAGGCCATCATGCAAGACTTTCATATGATGCTCCTCGGTTCTCGTACGATGGGAAGGAAGCAGCATCGAAACTGAGGGAGGTACCAAGGTTGTCACTGGACATCAAGGAAGGTCAGCTTTGGAATCGTGAGATGGTCTCTAGGATTTATAGCTCAGCACAAAACTAATATGCATAAAACATGTTTATAATTTTATAGAAAGAATAAAACAGATTGGAACGTATAACAAGAAACGTGAAAAACATTAGGTGCCAGGCATCACAATTCAATCAATAGAACAATATCATTCTCGAAGATGCGTATCCGAGCAACAAATGAATTCACACAAAAAAATAGAAAAGTAATCAATGCAATGGATATGTAGATATTTTCTTGCATAACATGCGAAAATAACCCTATTAATCTGAATCCCAAGTCACTACCAATTGTCTCGTATCCAACCCCCGATACGCCGTTCGAATCGATACTTTTTTTAATGAAAACCAAAATTTTACTCTTTCATCTCATACTTTAATCCCTATAGGTTATAGTCCCACCATAAATATTTGTAAAAAAATACATTTAGGCCTGCTTCAAGTCGGATATTTTTTTAATATGAATTTCACAAAATTTGAACCGATTTGTGTAAAAAAATATATCAAAAAACAGAGTTTAAAGGAACCTTCCTTACAAAGCTAAACTCCAACACGTGATGTAAGGTAAATAATGCGCTTAATTTACTAAAAGGATATCATCAACAATCTAAATAGGTTTTGAGACATTGGGTTATTCTACAAAATCTTAGCCAAACCTCCCTAGCACAAATAGTAGTTGATGCATACATTAATTCTAAAATACACAAAATTGTAGGGGCTTGTTCGTTAAATGATCGAATGGACGTGAAAACTCGTCCTTGTTGATTCGGAGATTCTACTACTCTTCTCCTCTCGAGTTTTTCCTCCGCCGGACTCTATAAATGGAGCTCACCTTCCCCCACCTCCTTCCGTTCTCATCCGCCACACAGCTCTTTCTTCCAACACACAAGACAGCGCAGATTCGATTCATCCATCCAGATGGGGCTCGACGTCGGGGAGATCGGGATGGGCGCCGATTTGAGCCTGGATCTGAGGTACTTCGCCTCCAAGGCCGTGCGGCAGGCCAGGGACGCGCCGGCGTCGGACGTCGACGCCTGCATCCGCCGGCTCGAGGAGGAGCGGGGCAAGATCGAGATGTTCAGGCGGGAGCTCCCGCTCTGCGCTCGCCTCCTCGCCGAAGGTGAGGAAACTTTTCCTTCCCTACGATTTACCCCTTTTTTTGTTCTTTTGTTCGTGCGCCTTTCTATTTTTGGGGCGGTTTTTTTATGCGGCGATGCGGCGGTGTGTGCGCAGTGATTGATGTCATGAAGGGGGAGGCGGGGAAGAAGACGAAGAGCGATCGCAAGGCGGCGGCCGCGGCGGCGGAGGAGGAGGAGGACGGCGCCGCCGGGGACAAGAGCAAGTGGATGAGCACGGCGCAGCTCTGGACCGGCGATTCCGGCCGGGAGGATGCGGAATCAGAGGTACGATGCGATGCTTTAGCGACTTGAATGTTTGCTGGGGTGGTTGATTTGTGAATTCTGGGCGCGCCGGTGGCCTAAAACTCGGAGCTTTACGATTGCAGGAGCAAGGCAAGGGGAGGACCTCGCCGGAGGCCAAGTCTGGCGGCGGCGCTTTCTTGGCTTTCAAGGCCGTGGGCTCCGGCGCGCCGGCGTTCGCGCCGCTGTGCTTGGGAGTGGATGACAAGGCCGCGGACGCCGGGATGCCGGATCTGTCCCTGCTGTCGCCGCCGGCGATCAGGAGCGCTCCGGCTGCCGCAGGCGCCGCCGAGGAAAGCCGGCGCCAGGTCGTGGGGTTCGCTCAGGCAGCGGCGAGGGCGGTCGCCATGGCGCCGTCCGCGCCTTCGCTTAGCCTCCAGTCTCAATCACAGCAGACATCTCAGCAGCAGCAGCAGCAGCAGGCGAGGAAGACTCGGCGCACATGGTCGCCGGAACTTCACCGGCAGTTCGTCGCAGCCCTGAATCAACTCGGTGGGCCCCAAGGTGCGCGTTTTTTCTTGTGATCATTCACGAATTTTCTTGCAGCTTTTACGGCCGCGTATGAGTTCTAATTGCTTGTCATAGAAGCAAGCACAAACATGAAATTAATGAGTTCCATGACATGATTGCAGTTGCCACTCCAAAGCAAATCAGGGAGCTGATGAAGGTGGATGGCCTGACAAACGATGAGGTCAAAAGCCATCTTCAGGTGAGCAATAATTCATCACAATCTTTCAATCCAATTCAAGAACATTCACTCCCTTGTAATTGTTGTGATTTGTGAATATGCTTTACTAACTTGGATTCTGTGATGTTGATTGTTCAGAAGTACCGGCTGCACAACCGAAGGGCACCTGGATCCGCCGTGGTAAGCCAGCCAATTGTGCTTGTGGGAGGGCTCTGGATCCCCCAGGAGCAAAGCAGCTCCCAATCTGGATCTCCCCAGGGCCCCCTCCAGTTCTCAACATCGGGCATCGCCGTCTCATCTGCGGCCACTGTCAGCTGTGAGGAGGAAGATGGCCGGTCCGAGAGCTATGGCTGGAAATGATGAACAGGCCGGTTGTTGCATCATCAGTGTTCATACATATAGAGAGAGAGACTATGGTGACGTGCGACCGTGATGTCGCCAGTTACAGCTTCAGGAGGGAGCCATGAGGAGATTGTAGTGTAGTTTATCTGTATACAATACAGGGAGATCGGGCCTTGAGGCGCTCGATCAAGATGAAACTGATGGTGCGTCGGGTGTTGTACATCGGCAAAGAGATGATACTAGTTACAGTTTTGCGGCTTATTAATCTATGTTCCGGGCAGAGCTACAATTTTCGCCCCGAGAGAGTTCTCTTATACATCTGTTGTCAGTTACTATATCATCTTCTCCTGTTTCTGCTGAATAAAATGTTTTTTTTGCTGTTCTTCATGGGTCGAATGAACAGATAAGATGAATTGCTGCTAGTCTACATATGCTCAATTCCCGATTGTGCCTCCATGTTCTTTTCTGGGTTTTACTTGTGTTATATGTGGTTTCCAGATGCATATCATTGATTCAGGGCCAATTCAAAGATCTTGGTGATATATACTTATTCCAGCATTGAATAGAAACTTTGGATGCTGTCCTTTTTTCTTGGAACTTTGGATGCAGAGATGTGGTCCTTTGGCCCCTTGCTGAAACCCTGATAACCAACCAACAGGCTGTTCCCCGGCCATCATCAATTCAAGAACCCATTCCTATCTGCTGTAGTGTACTCCTGTGTAGTGTAACAGACTGGAGTCCATCTGTTTTGCTGAGCTCAACTCACCAACACTTTCTTTGTCAGGCAACCATGCGGCCGGTTCGCTGCAACCAGTCGGCACCAAGAAACTGATCCGCAGCAGAGGGCGCCCGTCTCGGCACGCCAAGAACCTCATCTCTGCTTCTTCAGTTCTCCCGTGCAGATTCTCGCCGCAGAACCGTCGCGTTCTTGTTCTTGGCGCACAGTTCAGGCCCTCGCCGTCGTGCTGGTGCTGCAGCTGCATGCGGCGGCGTTGCATGCCGGCGGCCGGGGACTCCGCCATTAACAATCGCGGCGTCGCTGTCGTGGCCGGTCAGACAATTGCAAGTGCTGTACGATCGCTGGCTCCGGTCCTGCCTGCTCTTATCCACAGCACAGTATATTCTCATGGCATGCCGCATGCGTTTCTTCTCGATCGGTTGAACATGCTGCTCGCCTTGACCTGGCCTCGGCACCGTTTCTTCTCGAATTAGTCACTGCTGACTGTGTGTGTATGTGTGTTTCTTCATTCCTTGAGATTAGTCCTGCTGACTGTGTCCCTTGAGATTAGTCCTGCTCGATCTCGGTTAAATAAAGCCAGAGATTCAAAGAGGAGCCAAGACAATTGCATGCAGTTGTTTAAGGATTCATTCAGGACTGGATGCTGATCGATTATGCTCACCAGAATGTTGGAGGGGAGTGTCAGTTCAGTCAGCTTTCGCCAAGGGTTGGGTTGGTGCAGAATTGGAATTGGCTTGGTCTCATCCGTAGTATCAACCGGCGACAGAGACGATGGACTGCTGCAGTGCAGTGCAGTGAACGGAGTGGATGTGGTGGAATCGTTCTTTGGAAAGTCTGAATATTCGTTTCTTTTATATAAAGATATTCTGAATGTTCTCGTTTGCTTTGTAAAGATGTTCTGAGTATTCGACGACATTTCGTTGCTGTCACTCTCTGGCGGGTGGTTGCAGACAACCTAATGATCAAAGGCAAACGGGACTACGGGGAGCTCATGCTCATCGGTGGGCATATATTCCTTTGCTTCTTTTTCTCCTTTTTCCCATCTTTTTTAAATGTGGGGTCGTTTCAGTTCTGTGCTGTGCCAACTTCTGTAATTATAGTACCAAATAAGTAGACTGTCAAGACATTTTCCACGATGTATTAAGTGAAAACAAAATATGATGTTTTAGATACATCATTAGTGTTTTTTTCTATACACTCGGAGAAGTTGACCAGCGAGGTCAAAATTTAGACATTGTTAACATCCTTGGAACGAGGGAGTATGTAGAGAAGGAAAATATATACGTCCTGTATTTTAATTTTTATACGGGCCGGATGATTCCTTTGCCAACGGGCCTGTGTGAATGGGACCATATATTTATGCAAGGAAACTGTGAGGCTGGCCCAGGGAACTTGGAACCCAATAAATAGCGGGCCAGGCCTGTAATCCTATGCCGGCCTTCAACATCGGCATCACAAAGCCCAATATACATCACGTGCAGGCAGCTTCAGACATAATCCATTGTCAATGGTGCTGTTTTCCTTCGTCGTAGTCTAAAAACCTAGGTCATGCACAGGGCTAAAGTTTAGTTTTGTCACATAAGATGTTTTTATACTAATTAATAATATTAAATATAGATTAATTACAAAGCTAATTGTATAGATGGTGTCTTATTCACGAGATGAATCTATTAAACCTAATTAGTCTATAATTTGACAATGTGGTACTAGAGTAACCATTTGCTAATGATAGATTAATTAGGTCTAATAGATTCGTCCTGCAAATTAGCCTAGAGTTTATGCAATTATTTTTATAATTAGCTCATGCTTAGTACTTCTAATTAGCATCCGAACATTCGACGTGACAAGGACTAAACTTTAGCCAAGTATCCAAACTTTAGTCGTTTGTGGCATGCAGTTGCCATTGTTGTGGATAGCTGCTGTCAGTCACTTCAGACAGGAATCTAAGAAAACGATGATGCATGTTGCAGCTATAAGCTATATATATGAATGACAAGAGAAGAGAAGAGAAACGTTGCGTTCAAATGAGAGACTAGCAACCAAGCTAAGCTAGTACTAACGGATATGTCCAAGAGCTGGAGGGCATGCATCATGCATGCATGGTGCGCGTAATGATGGATGATGGCCCAGAGCCCAGTCACGCACGCTAATCATGATTATTAGGCAACGGACACAACACACCAACAGGCAAATCCAAGCATTATATTTGCACAGGATTATTAACTGGTCTATTATTGTGGCTCTGCTCCGTAAACCACAGGCAAATGTGCGTGTTTAATTATTATTAGGGTAGTGTTTCTCTTTAAGGGGAAAAAAAATTAAAACTAGTCGGGGGCTATTATAGGAACATCATGTAACAAAATGCTGAGGATGTAATTAACAAAATGTTTTACTACTGTCTAATGCAAGAATCTCATGCTCCTAGTGGTACTCCCTCGGTACCTGAAATACATGACATTTTGTTTTGTTCTAAGTGAAACTAGCCTAAGTATGACCATCTTTATAGAGAAAAAGTATTAACGTTTAACACATCGATTAAAGTAAATATTGTGAAAATATATTTTATAATTGTCCTAATTATACTTATTTGATATCGTAAATATATATTATTGATATTTTCTACTCTCTCCGGTTTTTAATATATATCGTATTAGCTTTAGCTTAAGTCAAAGTTTTTCAAATTTGACCAAGTTTCTAGAAAAATATAACGACATCTACAATAACAAATTTGAATGTATTTCAATAGTACATATTATTGTTACGATAAATAGTGTTATATTTTTCTATAACTTTGGTCAAAGTTATATATTTTGAATTAAGACAAATATAATACGACATCTATTAAAAAACAGGGGAGTATGATATAGGTCAAATGTAGAGTAGTTTTACTTAGGACAGTGTCTTATTTTTAGAACGGAGGAACTGTGTATATGATGCTTTTTCAGAAAAAAAAACTCCCGCTCATTTTTTGGCCCCGTCGCTGGCAGAGATCACGGCACGACACCGCGCATTTCCATTTCGGCGCATGCATGTTTCCTGACGCCGGCCGGCCGGAAAGAAGCACCGACGACTGAACCAACCGAGAAAGAAAAGCAAAGCGTGAGCGGAGCAGGCGTACGTCTTAGGCCCCTATGGTAAAACTTTTCGAAAACAGTTTTATTCCGGTGAAGCTGTTTTAGAGAAGCTCAAAATATTTGTTTTGCTCAGCTTTTAGTTTATTTTTCATCGTTTTTCAACAATTTTCACATTATAATGTCTCGTTTTATACAAAATAGGTGGATCTAAGCTGCTATAAGCTCTACCAAACGCATATGTACATATACATATATATAATTATATATGTACCATGGTGGGGCATAATAGTCATTGGGATCCCCGGCCGGCCGACACGGTTCAGCGGCCACGTGGTTTGTAGTCAAAGGGTGACGCGCGTGATTAGCCATATGCATGCAGAGAGTGTTTGCTTGCTGCTGAGGCCATGCATGTGCAGCCTAACCACCACTTTGTACTGAGTAACTGAGCCATGCACTCACTAATTAGAGCATCTTCTGTCATCTGCCGTTGAGACCAACGGTGTGTGAGAGAATACATATTGAGGCCTTGTTTAGTTCGTGAAAATTGGTTGAATTTCTTGTAGAAAAAGTGCATTGGGAAGTGTGTTGCAGAGATGGGGCACATTTTTCAATGCGTTACTTTTGGTTGAATTGCAGAAACTTGTTGGAACTAAACAAGGTCTGAAATTGCTTCCACCTTTTATGTCAAGTCGAGAGAGGTTGCTTCTTCCATGTCAAACTAGAGAGCAGGGCGGAGCCTAGAAATGGCTTGCACCCAGGGCTAGACCAATGAAGTATGAAGAGGTGCTGGGCTAACTAAATTCAAGCCAAATTCCAATGTTTTACACTAATGACTAAGTAAACTTTCCTCAGACACACTGCACTCGATGGAACACATGACATTTGCTTTGGTTCGATCATTAGTAGTCTAACGACAAACCGTTGTTGATTATTCCTTAGATTACGTGTTAGGCCCCATGAATGAAAAAGGGCTTACTAGCACGTTGCATGGTGGCGATTAAATAAGGTTGAACACGTACTTTTCCTTTTTTCCCCCTTTATGCCCGCCTTTAATTATTTCCTATCCTCTCCTTTAACCGTGCTGGGTGGTGTCCATTGTCTTCCAAGCTAAGGTACGTTCACGTCTGTTCGCTTGGCTTATCAGCCACCAGCTAGCAGTACTTCAGTCTCACAACAAATCAGCACCAGCCACCAGCCACCAGCCAGCCAGCAGTACTTTTCTCTCACAACAAATCAGCACCAGCCACCAGCCACCAGCCAACCGAACAGGTCGGGGCTGCTTGGTTGCAGGCGCTCCAGCAAGCACGCCGCGCGTGTCTGCGCCGTAGTTGTGGAGTGAAAAACAACAGGAAACACTCCAACCAAGGCCTTGTTTGGTTCTTTAGAACTCTAAAAGCGCTAAAAGGAATCTTTCTTGCATGGAGTACTAAATGAAGTCTATTTGCAAAACCTCTTCACGGATGAGCGTAACTTTTCGAGACGAATCTAATGACCCTAGTTAATCCATGATTATCTACAGTAATGCTACAGTAACCATCCTCCGATCATGTGGTCAAAGGCCTCATTAGATTCGTCTCGCGAATTAGAACAGGGGTTGTAGAGGTAGTTTTGTAAACTGCTTTTATTTAATACCCCTAATTAGTGGTCAAAGTTATAAACAGTAGTACTAAATTTTATAACTGGTGGATCCAAACAGGGCCCAAGTAGTAGCGTTAATTAGTCTTGCTCAGCGTGGCGGATTGTGGCCCGCAACCAAGCAGCCTCTATGTAGTAGTACTACCGAAGTATATAATTTAAGTAAAAAGATGTGTGTGTCTATATATATATATATATATAATCAAAGTGTTTTTAATAAATTTAGTAGTTTCAGGTGTATATAAACTTTTAGATACTAAAATGTAAAAATCAATACTTAAACACAAAGATTAAGAACTTTGTATTTGTGATTGGATGGTAAGACAGAGGCAGCAGACATTCGTGGCTGTACTGTGCTCCATATAATGGCCATGTTTGGTTTTCTAGTCTAGTATCTAGCACGGAGGAAATCTTTTTTGCATGGAGTACTAAATAAAGTCTATTTGCAAAACCTCGTCACGGATGAGCGTAACTTTTCGCGATGAATCTAATGAGCCTAATTAATCGATGATTGGCTACAGTGATGCTACAGTAACCATCCTCTAAACATCCTCTAATCATGCGGTCAAAGGCCTCATTAGATTCTTCAGGGTTCCTAGTGCAGGGGTTCTGGAGTTAGTTTTGTAAAATACCTTTATTTAATACCTTTAATTAGTGGTCAAAGTTGTGAACAGTTTCTAACACTGGAAAACCAACGGGGCCAATTTTTGTTTGCCAAAGCCAATGTGCAGGACTAGGCAGTTACACTAACCCTATTTAAATTTGGTTTTCAACGTTGGTGGAAAGTAGGGACGGTTGGTGGAAAGTAGGCAGTTACACTAACCCTATTTAAATTTGGTTTTCAACGTTGGTGGAAAGTAGGGACGGGGGCTCGTCCTGGGTGGCTAGCTGGTCTGGATGTGGAGCCAACGACCCACGTTCGAGCCTCCGCGGCCACGCTTTTGCTAGAGTTAGAGGACGGATCGGCCGGGGGTGACCTCAGTGCCTAGCGTTATATAACACAGGGGGCTATTCTAGCCTCTGGCCCCTACTTAATGTTGGTGGAAAGAAATATGCACGCATTCTTCAGTTCGGTTTAAAAATATAAATACTGTTGAAAAGAGGGAGGGAGAGGAGGGTGGTGGGTCCTCCGACCGACATACCTTCCGCGCCGTGAGCCAGTGACATGGACTCTGACATTGAGGCCCCACCTGACAGACAGCCACGCTGTACCTTGGGATTCACGTGTTGGGTGGTGAACTTGTGCCTCGTCTTCGTCTCTCTCGGCGTGTGTTGGCAACATGGCAAAATGGTGGTGGTGCGCCTCGCGTGTGCGGCAGTAGCAGACGGTAGTGGTTGGCTTGGCTGGCCTCCGCTGCGCAGCGCCAGCCTCACCACGTCACCATCTGACTCAGCATATCCGGTGCGAAAATCTGGTGTCAACACATGCCCCCCAATTTTGGGATAAAATATGTTTTATTCCAAAATTTGTATCTGTCATCATAACTCCTTCACCGATTTTCGTGCCGAAACTTCCCATCCCTGCACTGTGCGGCTCCTCGATTTTCGGGCCACGGCCGTTTTCTCCTTATAAAAAACCTTCACCGGCGGCCACGCTGTTCACTCCTCCTTCCTCGCCAAGAATCCGCACTGCTCATCTTCTTCCTCCTCTCTTCCGAGCGACCACTCGCATCTACTCAAGCCCAAATCAAAATCTGCTCAAATGGCTGAATCATCCTCCATGGGTGTCCTCCAATCTTCCACATCCGCTTCTCTCTCAGCATCGGCTCCAGCAAGTTCATCAGCGGCAGCGCTTTCCACCATGGCAGCAGCCATGACCTCGACAATGGCGGCGACCACGACCTCAACAATGGCGGCAGCAGCGAGCTCCTCAACCTCCTCTTCATCGACCCTCTTCGCCTCAGGCTCTTCCTCGGTGCCCACAGGATCATCAGCAGGAGAGGCACGCCATCCAATCCCGGAGGTATTTTACCGAATCCGAACTTATTTTCGTATTTTGAGATTCGGCTTTTCAAACTTGTTCTCATTTAGCATTTTTTCTTCTAGGCCATCCGTGCCCAAACCCTAATCCGTGTAGGCGATGTCCAAGGGGCTTATTTTCTTGGTCCAATAGGAGATCTGGACCCCACCAAGTTTATCAATCTGGAAACCCTGCGCATCCCGTTCAAGACTTCCGGATTCGACGTCGAAGATTGGAAGAATGCATTCCGCTCTTGGCCAACAGTTCTCCCTGGATGGAAAGACTGGTATCTGAGAGTATCGGCCTCCAAGTCTGCAATCTGGGACAGATCAGACATCGCCCAGTGCATTGGCCTCAGCATCGGACCCATCGCCAAGAACGAAAACCTCCTGATCGCCGCATCACATTTCTGGTCCGATGCAATGAACGCTTTCCTCTTCGGTCATGGTCCGATGACCCCAACACTGCTCGACGTGGTCATGTTCCTTGGCCTCAACGTCACCAGCAACAAGCACCCTCTCAGGCTCAATATCAAACTCACCCACCATTTCAAGACCAAAAACTCTGGTGGTTGGAAAGGATATATGGAGAACAATCATCGGACCGGACCCGTGACTGACCGCGAGCATGCGGCCTTTCTGAACATGTGGTTGGACAGATTTTTCTTCTGCGGCACCACTCTTGGTCCGACGGCCAACTTTCAACACTTGGCCGAGTCGCTGGCAAGTGACCACGTCATCAACCTCGGCCAGTATCTCCTGGGAGCAGTATACAATCTGCTTCATCAAGTTGCCAAGCGCCTGAGAACCGGATCACCTATCACCAATCTCGGCGGGCCATGGTGGTTTATCCAGATGTGGTTGATGCTACATCTGAGCAAGGCCCTCAAAGTAAATATCCGGAAGCACAAGTTTCCAGAGAGCAGACCTGAATCAGAAGAGGTCACCTGGCGCCGATGTACCTCGTTTGGTGAAGTTGCCATGGGCTTCCCTGCCGATAAGCTATCGGCCAAAGAATCGTCGAAGTACTTCGCACTCTTCTACAGAGGTATTGCTGATGATAAGGCACTCTGGTTCTTGTATAACGATGCTGATGAATACGAGCTGCCCTACAAATTCAAGTTCGGCATGATCGTGGAGGCAGATTCAGAAGCCCTGACAATCTTCCGGACTTGCATCAATGCTCAATTCCTCCCGATCGGCCTTAGTCTGAGCAAGCCAGGGCAATCAACCTATGAGTATTATCATCCAAACCTGGTTGCTCATCAGTTCGGTATCGGACAGCTTCCGCCCCACCTAGTCTTGACCGATCGAATCTACCCAAGGGGAAAAGTTGACACAGGCGTAGAATGGGATCGCCTCTTGGAGCTCGAGCCTCCTCTTGATCAAACCAATCTCGACACTTGGGCAATCGGCCTCGTAACTCATCGGACCTTCAACACGTGGTGGGCCGAATGGCGCCAACATCTATTCTGCATCGCCTGCAAGACTTATGTCCGGAAGCTGCACCCTACTTTTAAGGGTAGACTAGAGGTAACATCTACGAACTTGTCCCTTTTCTTTGTATTATTTCAATTGGCTAAATTTCTTCCCCTTTGTTAGGACGTTGATCGCTCTCCTCCGACGATCACTCAATCTGGGAAGCAAGTCGTCTACAGCAACATCTCTTCAGATCCGTGGATCGGCTGCGATTCCCCCACCATCGGTAACCTCCTGTCGGCTCTTAGCGACAGCAGGAAAAGGAAGAAGCCGATGTCCTCCAAAACTGTCAAGCACCAGAAGACCACCCTGGTAAGTTTAACAAATCCATCAAACTCGATTTCTCTCTTCATCGAAATTAATCTTTCTTGCAAAATTAGACCATCGGACAATCTTCTGTAAATCAGCCCAGTCCGACCAAGCCTTCAAGCTTGTTGGCCGACGAAGCTCCAGAATCGGACCCACAGAAATCATCAAGCCCCATTCAGATGCAATCAAGCCCAGTCCAGGAACACTCGGGTCATTCGTCTTCATCTGAGAGGACTATGACTGGGTCGCCTCGTCAATCAAGCCCGCCACTTCAAGCAGAACAAACACAAATAGGTCAGGGCCTTCAAGAAGATCAATCAGTAACTCCTCCACAGGTCCGATCACTTGATTCTACAGAAGCAACGGTAATCATTGACCGATTTCTTCAATAATTGATAGCCAACTTATTCTTATTCTTTTTTTTTCTAGCAAATCATTCAGAATGTCTTGACGGATCTTGAGATTGCTCAAGTAAACATTCAGGGAGGCAATATCAACCCCTCAATCGGACCAGACCAGGAATTGGCCTGGAAACAAGTAAGCATTCCAGCCTGACATGATTACATCGGCTTCTTTTGATATTGTATTTGATCATTTTCTCACTCACAGGCTTAAGACACTCCTCAACCCAGTCAGACCATATCAGTCGATTTTGATCGGCTGCAAACTGAAGAGGAGGAAATCAGTTCTGGGCAAGGCTTGCTGTCCGATGAGGTGAAGGCGAAGCTACTCGACATATCTGCACTCCTTCACCAAAATATCGTCGATCTCGTCAAGGATGCAGAGCCGATTCGTCAGATCGTCAAGACTCTGCGAGGTCAGCTTCCATCGGACTTGGAGGAGGCATTGATACCGGCGGCCTATATAGAAGGTCATTCCTTCCCAGTAATACAAGCCAACCGCCGGATCGCGAATCGGATCTCCCAGCAGGACCTGATCAAGGCTAGAGATGAAAAACGCGCCCAAGCTGATGAGTCAACAAAACTGATCGAAGACTTATCGGCGCTTCCTGCCTCCATCCAATCAGAACTTGAGAATCTGCGAGCCAGAGAACAACAACTGGAGCAGGAACTCATCCAAGTTCGATCAAGCATCCAGGCTAAGGCAAAAGAGCTTGATGACCTCCCAGCTCTGAAGGCGAAGGCTGAAGAAGACTACAAGACTCATATCAAGGCTGCCAAAGAGATCCATAAATCGATCAAGCCTGTAGAAGGGAATGCTGAAGCTGACGCCAAAATCATCGCCGATGTCGATAAGATCCGTCAAACTGCCCTTGACTTGATAGTTAGCTATCTGCAGCCTTGAACATTGAAACTTGTTTGTCCCGTTTATCAAACGGTTTGATACATTAGTAGCCTGCTCCGCCATCGAGCGGCTTGATGATACACTTTTCTTTTGTTGTATATAGCCCTTAAGGCGATGCATGTCGCGTCGGCTTTCATTTTTGTTTTTGAGAAGATTTTCCATCGGCTTTCAAGCCTGACGCGCAGCATCGGCTTTCACGAATTTACCCAAATGCTAGGGTAGCATTTCTTCTAATTCATCGGCCGACGTAAATCCGAACCCTAATTTACCGAATTCACTTCGGTCTTCAAAATCTTCTATACAATCGGCCATTTAAAACAAAGTCTCAGAGCCGACTGCTTGGATCGGCTGTAATCCTTGATCGGAATCGGACACCTTGAGGAAGTCACCATCCCATGTTTTTCCTGATAGGCATTCAATCCCTTCAAACTCCCAAATCGTTGACTCAGCTGTTGCAATGCTAACCGAATCATCAGCTGGGACGATCTCTACATTGTTGCCTTGCCACTGAATCAAGCATTGGTGCATCGTGGATGGGATGCAGCAGTTGGCATGAATCCAATCTCGCCCGAGAAGCATGCTGTAGGATCCTTGCCCATCAATCACAAAGAAAGTGGTCGGCAATGTCTTGCTGCCGATGGTCAACTCCACATGAATTGCCCCCCGAGGCTCTGAAACGTTACCGCCGAAATCTTTGAGCGTCATGTTTGTTTTGATCAGATCATCAATCCCCTTGCCCAATTTGCGGAATGTGGAATAGGGCATGAGATTGACGGCAGCTCCTCCATCAACCAGTATCTTGGTCATCGGCTTCCCATCAACATATCCCTTGATGTACAGAGGCTTCAGGTGCCGATATCCATTCGCATTTGATTTCTCAAAGATGGCTTTCTCTGAATCAAGAACTAAGCATGCGGCAGCTTCTTCTAACTCATAATCGGCCTCATCATCATCCTGTTCATCAGGAGCAGTAAAATCAAAAGGCAACATCAAAACCATGTTTACCGGGGCCGATGCGCTTGCTTCATCGTCATTGGCCATCTTAGCTCGCCAAGTTTTCTTCTCTTTGGCTAATTCTTGCTCCTCAATCTGCTCATGGTAGCGCAACCGCTGAACACGCCTCTTCTTGGTCCTAGAAATCCCTGACGGGCACCACTGTCCAGGCCTCATTTGAGGTTCTCTAACCCGTTCCTGAACTGGAGCCTTTTCTTCTGTTTTTTCAGGGCCATGAGAATCATCCTGGCCTTCATTATTTTTACGGCCATGAGTATCAACCCGGCCTTCATCTCCTTGATGACGATCATCAATCCTGATGCCGATCCGTTCATGAACCGATCGTCGACTCCTCTTAAAAGTCTTGTATTCTTTATACTGAAAGCTGCATTCAGGACAATCTGCTTTGGACGGCAATCTGAGCTTCTCGTTCCAGCAGAACACGAAGAAAGGACATCTCCAGTGACCATCATCTTGATCGTACTGTTCATAAGTTTGACGCCTGTCCATATGCCA
Organism: Alloteropsis semialata; assembly: GCA_004135705.1. Taxonomy (NCBI): domain Eukaryota; kingdom Viridiplantae; phylum Streptophyta; class Magnoliopsida; order Poales; family Poaceae; genus Alloteropsis; species Alloteropsis semialata. Next base: position 84,746,909 of record CM014271.1, on the reverse strand, counting down.
ATCGGACCTATAGCCATACCGACGACGATTGTCGGACCTGTCATCAAACCAGCGTCGGCCATCGGACTTGTCATCAAACCAGCGTCGGCCATCGGACTTGTCATCAAACCAGCGTCGGCCATCGGACTTGTCATCAAACCAGCGTCGGCCATCGGACTCCTCATCAAACCGCCTTGCCTGATATTCGCGCTTCTGACGCCGTCGTTCCTCACACTCTTCCCACGCTGGGGCTGCTGCCTGCTGCCTTTTGTACTTATTAATCAACATCTGGGAAGTCACACGTGGCCGAAATCCACCAGGAGCATTAGATTCACGCCCGAATACTTGATGATTCCTTTGCAGCTCTTCAACAGTGACCTGAACTGCAGGATCAACGGCACCAGAACTCTTGGCGTGGTTCGATGTGAGCACCTTGAACTTCCTCTTTTCATCAGCATCAACCATATTAACAGAAAAGGAGAAATCAACAAAGTTATTAGGAAAGGGATGACCGTCGATCTTCATGGCTTTCTTGTTATCTTCGAACTTGATCTTGCCAGATTCAATAGCCAATTGGATCTCCCTCCTGAACGCCTTGCATTCATTCGTTTCATGAGAAGTTGAGTTATGCCATTTGCAGTACTTGCGCTTCTTTAACTCCTCGGCCGACGGGATAGAGTGATTTAGAGAAAGTTGAATAAGCTTTTCACTGAGCAGCATGTCAAAAATCTTGTCGGCCTTTGTTACATCAAATCCAAATTTCTCAGGACTCTGCTTGACCCATGGGCACGATACCGACTTTTTGGATTTGGTCCATTCAGCTATGTTGATATCAGCCTCTTCTTCAGTATCAGAAAGATAAGACACTGGCTTGGAAAACTTTGTGCGCCTCGCCTCCTGGTATCGGACCTCATGGGCTGACACCTTTTGCACCAGTTGTCCCAATGTTTCAAACTCCTGAGAAGAAGACCTATCCTTGATCGGCGCGAGCATACCCTGGAATGCAAGCTCAGCCAATTGTGTGTCAGATAGCTTCAAACTGTAGCATCGATTCCTGATTTCACGGAACCGTTGAACATACTCCTTAATAGACTCATCGTTCCTCTGCCTGATAGCAATCAAATCAGAAATCTTCATTTCATTGAGGCCAGAAAAGAAGTACTTATGGAACTGCTTCTCCATATCGGACCAGCCTGTGACCGATCCTGCTGGCAACGACGTAAACCAAGTAAACGTCGGCCCTGATAGTGACAGAGGGAAGAATCTGAGCCTGAGTCCCTCCTCAGAAGCAGCCTCACCACATTGAGCCAAGAATCAGCTCACATGCTCGATGGTGGTCATATCATCTTGTCCAGAGAATTTTGAAAAATCTGGCACTCTGTAGCGCGGAGGAAGTGGCACTGCATCAAAGTAGGATGGGTACGGGTGCCGATACAACCTCGCTTCATCTTTAGGCTTCAAACCGAACTGATTCTGGATCACCTCAGCTATTTTCTATGACCAATCGGACTGGTGACCTCCGAGTGGCATTCCATCAGCTTGATGCGTATCCATCATGTAATCATTGTAATCACCAACCATACGCTGATGTGCAGGAATCTCTGAACATATCTTTGCAGCTGCAGGTTGCTTCTCCTCTTCATTCAGAGTCCTAGCATATTTCTCACCATGCGGGCCGACAATCAATCCATCAGCCATCAACAGAAAACCGTTGGCTAGCTGAATGGGTGGTGGAATCGTCGGATTTTGCGGAGCAACGGTCATGGCATTATCTTCAGTACTTTTGCCTTTTCCTGATCCTGATGCCCCTAGAGAATCTGACATAAAGACTGGGCCCTTCAAGCAAATAGAATCATCCACCGCTTTCTTGATGAGATTATCCAAAGAATTTACCAAAGTGCCCGACTGGTTAATCAATACATGGTGAACAGCTTGATGGATCATCTCTGTCATGTTGACATGGTAATCCCGAGCATCAGTTGTCTTCTTGATCAACTCTGGGTCCGGAAGAGCACCTTTGAGCACAGGGCCTGAACGATTACGCCCGAATTGATCAAGACAGAGCTTCTCAAACGCGTCAATCTGGGCCTGAACTGCATCTAACTGGGCTTTAGATAGATCGGCCTTCGTGACTGGGATGGTTGGATCGGAGATCCTGTTTTTGTCAGCCTTGGCTTTCTCAGCAGCCAACTTCTCAGCCGCCAGCTTCTCAGCCGCCAGCTTCTCAGCAGTGAGCTTAGCAGCAGCAGCGTCCTTTTCAGCATCAGACGACATCTTGGAAATTGTCTTACGTGTCCCNCATGAACCGATCGTCGACTCCTCTTAAAAGCCATGTATTCTTCATACTGGAAGCTGCATTCAGGACAATCTGCTTTGGACGGCAATCTGAGCTTCTCGTTCCAGCAGAACACAAAGAAAGGACATCTCCAGTGACCATCATCTTGATCGTACTGCTCATAAGTCTGACGCCTGTCCATATGCCAATCGAACCTATAGCCATACTGACGACGATC
>CM014271.1:84701630-84743417 GCA_004135705.1 Alloteropsis semialata | reverse complement strand
GGCCGCGCCTCCAAAGGAGTGCGCGCCCCGACCTCGACTCCGACCGACTCGGCCGCGCCTCCAAAGGAGTGCGCGCCCCCGACCTCGACTCCGACCGACTCGGCCGCGCCTCCAAAGGAGTGCGCGCGCCCCGACCTCGACTCCGACCGACTCGGCCGCGCCTCCAAAGGAGTGCGCGCGCCCCGACCTCGACTCCGACCGACTCGGCCGCGCCTCCAAAGGAGTGCGCGCGCCCCGACCTCGACTCCGACCGACTCGGCCGCGCCTCCAAAGGAGTGCGCCGCCCCGACCTCGACTCCGACCGACTCGGCCGCGCCTCCAAAGGAGTGCGCCGCCCCGACCTCGACTCCGACCGACTCGGCCGCGCCTCCAAAGGAGTGCGCGCGCCCCGACCTCGACTCCGACCGACTCGGCCGCGCCTCCAAAGGAGTGCGCCGCCCGCGCCCCGACCTCGACTCCGACCGACTCGGCCGCGCCTCCAAAGGAGTGCGCGCGCCCCGACCTCGACTCCGACCGACTCGGCCGCGCCTCCAAAGGAGTGCGCCGCCCCGACCTCGACTCCGAACGACTCCGAACGACTCGGCCGCGCCTCCAAAGGAGTGCGCACGCCCCGGCCTCGACTCCAACCGACTCGGTCGCGCCACCCGTGGAGTGTGCTGCCCCGACTCGGATGGCTCGCTCGACTCAGCCTCAACGACGGAACGCTCGAACAGCTAAATCCTGCTACAATCCTTCGTATTTCCGTGCATTTCCTTTTACAGTCCCGCATGCCTCTTTTGGGTATCGCTAAAGTACTCGGGTAGCATTGGCCTCATCCGTGAAACCTCGTCCCGCGTGCCGCCTACACCTAAGCCTCCCCCGATGAGCAGTGTAGTCTGCGGTAAGCCGTCCTCTCTGCGAGCAGTGGTCAGTGGGACTAGGAGCTCAAACACGATGTGCTAACTACCCAAGGAAATACGTAGCCTAATAAAGGCAGGGCGTGCGCAACTTTTCGTTGGTTACGAGTAAATCCCGACTTCTCGCTTTACGCAACACTTTTGCATTACACTGTTTTTTGCAGCTTGGCAAGTTCCGGTATACTTGCTACGACTCCTACATGCGGGGAACGGCACCCTTCGACTCGCCCCGACTTCGGCGCGCGGGGTCACGCATATGCATGTGATCGATTTCCGAAACGCGCTCTTCGAACTCTCTAAACTAAGCGGCTCCCGCCGGCCCTAACGACCCCTCGCAGCCCTGCGCTCGGGGGCTGGGCATCGGGACGGATGACTTCGACAGTCGACCTGACAGGTGATTCCAACGGGGGTTCGGAGGCTGGCCCGTCGAAGGGTTCGACAGCCGCCCCCGGGCACCTTGTCGAGCGAGGGGCAGTGAAGGATGGGTCCCAGCGGCCAGTACTCAGGCGCACGAGCGCCACGAGCATCCTGAACCGCGTTCGAGTTCTGGTGGAAAGAAAGATCATGGTTTTTCCTCCGACGGAAAGGCAACGAGCCGCTTGGTCCGGTCGAACGGACTTGGTAACTAGATGATCTCGCCACTAGGAATTTGAGGTCGATCACCAGCTGATCCATCGACTCCCCACCGAAGGGGCGTCGGGCCTCACTCGAACCTACTCATTTGTAGCTCAACGAGAGTCGTGCTTCGGCCTGCGTGGCAAAGCGCGATACATCTCTTACCCTCCTTCCTATCGCACGGGAAGCGTGGGGGGAAAAACGCAAAAAGACGAAACGAATCCCCGTCCGGACCCCGGTCTCGGGATGCACACGGGGTCGAAATCGCTAACAGAGACCAGCAGCGCGGTCGCATAATTTGCAACAAATCACTACACAAATGCCATAAACCTGCGAGCGAGTGTACCACTCGCCCACAGGCTCGGGGGCTACACCCGGCGGGTGCGCTCGCGCGCCCCCACCCGAAACTCCACCGCTTTCTTGACATCACGATAAATTCAGCCCGCAAGCGAGTCTACGACTCGCTCCCAGGCTCGGGGGCTCCTGTCGGATACCAATACTAGGGGTATCCAATGACAGCGATTAAGAATTAAAATCCCCGACGACACAGCCGCTCAGATAGACCCCCTGCGCAGAAGACGGCATGCCCGCCTCGTCCGACCCATGCGCAAGACCGCCTGCTTTCTCTATAATTTTATTCCACCCGAACACACATGGGCAGACATGCATAAACAATCGCATAAAAGTGCATACATACGTATATGCATTTGCATGCATGGATGCATACGTGAATACACTTGCCTGCTTGCATGCTTGCTTTTCCAATCGTTACGTCACAGCAAAGCAGACAGCAGCCAACGGCATGCATGCGTGCCCGACGAGTTGCATGCCCAAGCTGCGTGCTTGCCCGACAGGCTGCATGCATGCCCGACGAGTTGCATGCCCAAGCTACGTACCTGCCCGAGGAGTTGCATGCTCAAGCTGCACGCTCGCCCGACAAGCTTCACGACCCTCTCGGCAAGGCTTCGATTCGCCCGACTACTCTCCGTCTCGCCCGACGAGCTGCTCCGCGAGATACAGCATCGCCCCCGACTACTCTCCGATTCGCCCGACAGGCCGCACCTTCGCCCGACAGGTCTTCGCCTCCGAGGAGTCTCCGATTCGCCCGGCAAGTCTCCGCCTCCGACCAGTCTCCATTCGCCCGACCAGTCTGCGGCTCCGACTGGTCCAACCCTTCGCAACGAAGCAACCTCCGAGAAGACCGTAGCACCCGAAGTCAAGCTGCTACACTGTGCCAACCACTCCCTGACGCAACTGACACCAGCAGGACATGGCTACAGTGCTCGGAAGGACGACGGGCCCCTCAGCATGGGCAAGCACGCCTCCTTTTTTCCCGTTTTACTCTTTGACTGTACTTTTCTACAGCCTTCCCTTGAGATATAAAAGGGAAGCTTGGGCCTCCTGCGAGGGAGACGGACTCTTTTCCCCCTCTCTCCTGGGCCTCCTACGGGAGGCAGGGAGCCTCTTTTCTTCCCCGAGGGGTACTCTCCCTGTACCTTCTTCTTCTTCCTCCAGCCGGTCACTGGACTGAGCTCGATTCACGCACCAGAGACTTGGGAACTCGTCCCTCTCTCGCCCATTTGTACCCCCTACTACAAACCAGCGCAGATAACACGAGCAGCACGAACTGGACGTAGGGTGTTACTCCCCGGAGGCCTGAACCAGTATAAATCCTTGTGTCCCCCTTTTGCGCAACCATCCGAGGCCCGACGCGCTCTCCACGATTTTATTACCTGCCGGCGGTAAAGAACCCCGACATATTTAAATTTGGTTTTCAACGTTGGTGGAAAGTAGGCAGTTACACTAACCCTATTTAAATTTGGTTTTCAACGTTGGTGGAAAGTAGGGACGGGGGCTCGTCCTGGGTGGCTAGCTGGTCTGGATGTGGAGCCAACGACCCACGTTCGAGCCTCCGCGGCCACGCTTTTGCTAGAGTTAGAGGACGGGTCGGCCGGGGGTGACCTCAGTGCCTAGCGTTATATAACACAGGGCTATTCTAGCCTCTGGCCCCTACTTAAATGTTGGTGGAAAGAAATATGCACGCATTCTTCAGTTCGGTTTAAAAATATAAATACTGTTGAAAAGAGGGAGGGAGAGGAGGGTGGTGGGTCCTCCGACCGACATACCTTCCGCGCCGTGAGCCAGTGACATGGACTCTGACATTGAGGCCCCACCTGACAGACAGCCACGCTGTACCTTGGGATTCACGTGTTGGGTGGTGAACTTGTGCCTCGTCTTCGTCTCTCTCGGCGTGTGTTGGCAACATGGCAAAATGGTGGTGGTGCGCCTCGCGTGTGCGGCAGTAGCAGACGGTAGTGGTTGGCTTGGCTGGCCTCCGTCCATTGCTCTGTGCTTGCAGCTGCACGAAGCAGCGGTCTCCATGGCCAACTTGAATCACGGACGGATTCCAAACATTTTTCCTTTCAGAACAGAAACAAAGAATTGAATAATGGAGAGAGAGAGAGGGAGGGAGGGGAGCACGGCGGGGACGGCAGGGAGACAGGTTGTCCGGCGCTTGTCCCGGCCTGCCCTTTACTCCGGCCGGCGGCGACGCGGAATGGTGGTCGCCCCCGCCGCTTTATCCGCGCCTCTTCCATCCATTAAAAGCGAGCTCGTCCTTTTCTTCCTCCTCCCTCTCTCTCCACCACCACCTGTATACGCGTACGCCGCAGCTTTCATCTTCTCCGATCCGCAGCTGTTTTTTATTTTTAATGGCGACAATCAATAGCAGAGCAGGGCAGAGGACCCGCGAAAGCGAAAGCAGCTCAGCTATAAAACCACTCCGCCTCTCTCCAGTCTCCCCGCTTCACTCCACCGCCGCACTCTGCTGTTCACATTCACTGCAGCTACGTTTCCAGATCTAGTCAGAGAGATCCGCCGCCATGAAGGAGGCAGTGGCGCTGTTGCTGCTGCTGCTGCTGGTGCTCGCCGCCGCCGACGACCCCTACCGCTACTTCACCTGGACCGTCACCTACGGCCCCATCAGCCCGCTCGGCACCGCCCAGCAGGTACGTATCATTCATCGCTGCATTGCTTCTCCAGGTCCCAAGCCCATTCGTCGCCGCATTCCCTCTCGCATTTCTGTTCTGGGGCCGATTGCCGGTGGGGATCGCGGCCATTGTCCCCAAAACTGCCAAAAAAAATAGTTGTCTTCTTCCTCACATTGTCAGGATGCAGAGCAACTGCTCTGTTTTCACTCTAGCTTGGTGCCAAGCCATGTTATTCACCACCTGCAATCCTCACCAGCTGCGGTTGCTGCTGAACTGAACTCACTGAATGACCGAGCCAACAACCATGATCGCAGGGCATCCTGATCAACGGGCAGTTCCCGGGCCCGCGCATCGACTGCGTCACCAACGACAACCTCATCGTCAACGTCGTCAACAGCCTCGACGAGCCCTTCCTCCTCACCTGGAACGGCATCAAGCAGCGCAAGAACTCGTGGCAGGACGGCGTCGCCGGCACCAACTGCCCCATCCCGCCGGGTGCCAACTACACCTACAAGTTCCAGAGCAAGGACCAGATCGGCACCTTCTTCTACTTCCCTTCCCTCGCCCTCCACCGCGCCGCCGGGGGCTTCGGCGCCCTCAACGTCTACCAGCGCCCTGCCATCCCCGTCCCCTACCCGCCCCCCGCCGGCGACTTCACCCTCCTCGTCGGCGACTGGTACAAGGCCGCGCACAAGCAGCTCAGGCAGAGCCTCGACGCCGGCGCCGCGCTCCCGCCGCCCGACGGCCTGCTCATCAACGGCGCCCAGTCTCCGGCGCCGTTCGTCGGCGACCTTGGGAGGACGTACCTGTTCCGCGTCTCCAATGTCGGCCTCAAGGCCTCCGTCAACGTCCGGGTCCAGGGCCACGCGCTGCGCCTGGTGGAGGTGGAGGGCACCCACCCCGTGCAGAACGTGTACGACTCCCTCGACGTCCACGCCGGCCAGTCGCTCGCGTTCCTCGTCACGCTCGACCAGCCGCCGCGGGACTACGCCGTCGTGGTGTCCACGCGGTTCGCGCCCGCGGCGCTCACGGCGGTGGGCACGCTGCACTACGCCGGCGCCACCGCCAGGGCGCCGGGCCCGCTGCCGGCCGGCCCGCCGGGGCAGTTCGACTGGTCCGTCAACCAGGCGCGCTCGTTCCGCTGGAACCTCACGGCCAGCGCGGCGCGGCCCAACCCGCAGGGCTCGTTCCACTACGGCGCCATCCCGACGTCCAGGACGCTGGTGCTCGCCAGCGCCGCGCCCGTCCTCGCCGACCGCCGGCGGTGCGCCGTCAACGGCGTGTCGTTCGTCGTCCCCGACACGCCGCTCAAGCTCGCGGACAACTACAACATCGCCAACGTCATCGAGTGGGACAGCCTGCTGGCGAGGCCCGACGGCGCCGCGCCGCGCGCCGGGACGCCCGTCGTCAGGCTCAACCTGCACGAGTTCGTCGAGGTCGTGTTCCAGAACACCGAGAACGAGCTCCAGTCGTGGCACCTCGACGGATACGACTTCTGGGTTGTCGGGTGAGGACATTTCGCCATTGCAGTACATGAATCGTTTCCCTGCTCTGCACTTCTGAAGAACATTTGCAGACACAGACTCACACTTGGTCACCATCTAAATGTATTCAGGTACGGCAATGGCCAGTGGAATGAGTTGCAGCGGCAGACCTACAACCTTGTCGACGCGCAAGCAAGACATACAGTTCAGGTATAGCCTGAACCGAAAGTACATAGATTGCTGAAGAACATGTTGGCTCTGAATCCTGAACATTCTACTGATGTAACTGAACTGAACATTGTAATCCTCAACATTGGAATCCTGAACACTGTATATTGGAATCCTCAACTGAATATTGTGCTGATTAAACTGAACTGAACATTAGAATCCTGAACACTGTATAGGGAAACTGAACTGAACTGATTGGCAATTGTTTGCTTGCATCAGGTGTACCCGAACGGATGGTCGGCGATCCTGGTGTCGCTGGACAACCAGGGGATGTGGAACCTGAGGTCGGCGATCTGGGACCGGCAATACCTCGGCCAGCAGCTCTACCTCAGGGTCTGGACGCCGGAGCAGAGCTTCTCCAACGAGTACAGCATCCCGACCAACGCCATACTCTGCGGCAGGGCCGCCGGCCTTCCACACTGACAAACAGGATGCAGAGCATACTACATGGTTGATTCATCATATAGTACTTATATGTCTCGTAGAATAAATCATTCTACTTATATAGCTGAAATCAAGATCATAGGTCACAGTATTATGTTGTAGCGAAAAGCTCGTATGAACTGCTATTCTTTGAAGGTGATGTCAGTAATTCATTTCTGCTTGTGGTTAGCCTGTTCGGCTGGTCCGATGAACAGTGCTCAGCTGACTTCTTTCGACTTATTTCCTCTCACACAATACTATTCATTCTACCAGCCGAGCACTATTCATTCTACCAGCCGAACAGGCTCTTTGCCTGTGGCTAAGAAAGACCTCAGGCTGAAGCTGTCCAATGATCTTTAACCCAATGCATTGTTGATTCAGGATTCACTGATGTACACAGTGTATGGTTTTATTTGGATGTTTACTGGATTGTGTGCAAAAAAGGGTGTATGAACAAAAGTTAGCAGGTTTCAGTAACCAATTCTCAAGTTGTATCAGCTTTATCAGGTTTGCCCTTACACCTGAACTGCATGTTGCCCATCAAGAATGAAACTTGTAGCTTTGTTTTCTCCATCAGGTGGCAGTTGCAGTACCCTGAGTCCAGCGGGAAGATGAAGGGTGAATCCTATACACTGAGTTCTCGTGACAGAAGTGAAGAGCTGCAGCTGGCAATGTGCTGAGCTGCTTGCTTGGTTCAGTTCAACAACCTTAACTCCTCGAGGGAAGGCAAATAAAAGGGCGACTGGTAGGTTCTAGCAGTATCTCAATTTACATGGGCCGAATCCAATGATGGAATGCAGGAACTTGCGCGACAGCCAGATTCAGATGCATTCTGGTCCAACATTTCAGCCATCCCAGACAGAGAAACAACTGAAATCTCCTCAGCTAGGCACAGAAAAGAACAAGATGGCCTGAAAGCTGTAGGTCAAAGCCCCAGAACAGTTGAAATACCATAACTTTCACAGTACCTCATGCTAGCCAAATCTAACCATCGATTTATCAGGGTATTTTGTAACTCTTATGTGAACTGCAATTCTTTGATGGTGATGTCAGTAGTTTATTTCTCCTTGTGGTTTGCCCGTGCGCAAGTAAGATCCCAGACTAAGCTGTCAAATGATCTCTTTCCCCCAACTCATTTTTTTCATTCAGGATTCACAGCCACAGAGTAAATGGTTTTGGATGCTTCCCAGATTGTGTGTAAAAGGTGATTTCAAAAAAAAAAAGTGTGTAAAAGAAGATATCAACAGAACTCAGCAGGGTTCAGCTTGTGCAACCAAATTTCAAATCACAAGATGTGTTGAATTAAACACGAAAGGAACCCAACAAAACTCAGCAGGTTTCTAGTGTTTCAGTTTGAAACCATCATTTGCTCTAAAAGACGAACACATCCACTCTTCACTTCCATTGCGAGTTGAAATCTAAGGGTAAACATCCAGATCCAGCTTACAGACAAGCCCAATAAAAATTATTTTTTTTGATAACCCAACGACAGCAATGATCAAAATAGAAGGGGGGAAAAAGGAGCTTTTGCACCTGATGCTGAAGAGCTTTCACACCAATGAACTTGAAGCCCAATAAAACCATCGAATGAACAGAACCCCTGAAGGTCAATAAAATAAATCCAGGCACTAACCTCACTGCATTGATGCTAAATAACTTTCACTCCAAAATCTCATTCTATTTTCCAGAGGCAATTTCTCCTTGACCCATCTTCATTTTTATTTTTACGGTTATCATTTGTATTTTGCAACAAAACACAGGAAGAACACAGAAATGCAACCCGATAAACGAGATGCTCTGTTCTCACTTTCATCTAACTTTCATCACTAGATCTTAAAAAAGGGCGTACCCAGTGCAGAGAGCTCCCGCTCCGTGCGGGGTCTGGGGAAGGGGTATCAGTGGCAAGCCTTACCCTCGCCTGTGCAATGCGAGGAGACCGCGACTCGAACCCGGGACCTTCCGGTCACTTTCATCACTAGATCTTCTCCTCTCAAAAAAGGAGGGCATGCTGATTTCATAATATTTACTTCTTTAGGCCTTAATTTCAATGTGCAACATCAGTATATATAACACACTCCCTTTACAAACGAGGCATGGAGTTAGAGAGGTAGAGTCGAATAAAAAGTACAAAAATAACTGAGATTGCTTCCTTTACATATTAACAAACCAAGTATCTTGATCTTGACACAGATTATCACTCTAATACATTCCTCTAGCTCCTACTTTTCTTTTTGTGAGGACACTAGGTTTTGACGGTATCATATGATTTGGGAGCATATATGCAAATTGCATCCATTCCAATGACAACCATGTAGGAAATAACAATGAACATTTAAGGGCTCTGTCCTATCAAAACATACTACAGCACCAAATTGGTTTTTTTTAAAATACAGTATTCCATGAAAATGGATAGCAAATCTCAAGACGCTGCAAACAAGTGACTGATCAAGGCTGGGAAAAAGCAGTATAGCCTATTATTCATGGAGCGGAATGGTACCTACTACCTACACATGAAGCCTGTGAAAGGGGTCGGTTGTTGACAGATCATGTACTTGCTCAGCACACAGAAGGCTAAGTGACCCAGAGAAAAATTTACGAGGCACAAAATCAAACCGTGCAGTCCTGGAAGCCCTCTTTTCAATCTGAAGCAGCATATGTTGCTCCTCAACCCATTCTTTGTCAATGTTCCCATCTTTCAACTCAAGCCTCATTGATTCCAGCAATCTTGCATTCAGTACAAAGAACTTTGCAATTTTAAGATGTGGCATTTTGCCTCGATAGTTTGTGAACACAATCTTCTTGAGACGAATATCATTGGTACCTACAAGATTCCTGTCTCTACGACACCGCACCTCATGAAGCCCTGACTGTCTTGTTTGGAAAAGCAAAATAAGTAAACATAAAAAAGGTGTCAGCAACGGCCAGCCTAACTTTAGAACAATTACAGATACGTAATATAGTAAGATGAAATTATGTTAAATAGAATCACCTCGATGTATAGCGTCTCCAAGCGAGGAGAGCATTTCACTAGGTCAATAATCTCATCCAAAGTAGGGTTCAAATCAGACAAAGCTAGAGCCTTCACATTGCACACCACATCCAGGCTAACAGTGTGTGATCTCTGAGTGAAGCACAGAATCATCAATAACGTCAGGATCAGCTGGAGAAAATAAGGGACGTGAAGGTGAAAGTAAGAATGATGCCGGTACCCGAAAAAAATTGGTGCCAAACTCGAGGTTGGGGAAGTTGCCAGAGAGTTCCCCAAGAACATCCAACCTGGGCGCAGAGATTACCGAGATATCCATCCACTTGGCTATGAAGAACAGTAATCTTTTCAGGCACGGGGCATCCTGAATGACGAGGTGTTGTAGCCTGTGGTATCTCCAATCAGAACGCACACCAATGCTTCTGAGGCTCGGGGACACGATTTGGACTCGAGGGCAGCAGTTGTTGTCGAGTAAGAGCAGGCTGTGCAGGACGGGGCAGCCGGTGGTGAGCAAGGCGTGCAGGGAGCTCTCCGATATGGTGACGTTGCGAAGCGTCAGCTGCTTGAGAAGCGGCAAATGGAGCGCGCCGGCGTTGTCGAAGCCGCCGCAGCCGCCGAAGCTGGCGGCGCGAAGGGTGCGAAAGAAGCGGAGTGCCGACGCGGGTAGCGGCAACACCGGCGGCGGGAGCTCCCAGCCCGCGTGGCCGAGGTGGAACTCGAGCTCATGGAGGTGGTCGAGGGCGGGGGACCGGAGCCAGCCGTCTAGGGTCTCGGCCGGGTCGTCCTTGCGATCCCCGCGTTCCCCGTAGCCCATGTCGATGGCGAAGCGGCGGCCACGGCGGCCCCGGTGCGAGGAGAGGATGTGGGAGATCTCTCCACGGGGGATCGTTGGGTCGCCGTAGAGGTCGATGTTGAGAGGAGCAGAACGCCATAGCTGGCGCCACCGGGAAGAGAGGACCTGCGTGCGGGCGCCGTCCTTGGTAGGGAGAAGCGAGACGATGTCGCCCAGGACGCCGTCGGGGAGGCGGCTGATGTAGTCCTCCTCGAGCTGCTCTTCTTCTTCCTCCAGTCTCCTCTTCTGGGCTCTGGTGACCACCCCCATGGCGGCGCGGCGGCCGGCGGTGACGGAGGACGAATCGGAACGGTGCAAAACCCATTCGTGGGCTTTCATATATGCACACGTTCTTGGGCTAATCCATCTCTTTTTGGCCCACTGCAAAAATCAGATTCTATCTGTTTGATATTTTTATTGACTATTTACTTGACTGATTTGTCAAAACCCGTTTAACACTAGAAACTGAGGTGCGGCACCAACTTGATCAGGCCAGTGTTGTATTAGATATAGGTGTTCCATTTAGCAAGAGTTGCATTATGAAACAATAATATAGGTGAGGGTGATATGATCTGTTATTGCACACCAAACAATATATCGATCTAGTTGATGTTCTGATGAACCGACATTTACAATAATAGTTCATTCCTATTTAGTCTTGGATTATAGTTAATTCCTGTTATGCAGGACTTGGCTGTAATAATGCATGGATTTGGTTGCCTGAGGCTGTAGTACTTTATGAAGAGCTTTGTGATGCCCAATCCGCTGTGTGCCGTTATGATACATTAATCGGCGGCAGTGGCGAATCTAGAACTACAAGAAAGGGGGGGTCATTTTCCCATTCTCTCTTCTATTTTTCCTATTTCTCTTCTTCTTCCTCTTCATCAATGGTTAAAATTTCTTGGGGGGGAGGGGGGGGGCTTTGGAGGGGCTCTATAGGATCCATTGGAGTAGGAGGGGCTGGAGCACCCCCAGCCCCACCCCCTAGATCCGCCCCTGATCAGCGGTAAAGAACAAATTGTGTTAAACTGTTAAGATCAAAGGGTTGTACAATGAAAATAATATACTAATGTATGTTTTATCAATGAAATGGAGATTTTTAGATATTGTAATGTGAATGCAGGTGCAAATGATGGGAGGTTATTGTAGTTATCCTCTCTCTCTCTCTCTTCCATGAAAATGCAATAGAACTGGATGTGATGATGAATCAGTCAACATCTTTTGTCAAACAGTGAATCAGATAAAGAGACATGGGTTTGCTTACTTCTATATTATGGATTTAAATCAAACAAATAAACTGTACAATATAGTTGTGAATTAACATGTACTGATTGTCTCAAAAAATATTTAACTAATGAAAAGTTCAATATGGGTCTGAGAAGCAATACAGAGTATTTGTCACAATGTCCAGAATGCCGGACTTGATGTTTCTGTGCAATGGCTGGTTGCCACTGACGAACATCACCAGCGGTAGCACAAATCCACTAAACTGATGAGATGCAGATGTCTCTCAATCCTCGATGATGATGCTGGGCGTCAGGGTGGTTCGGTGGTGGCCGTCTTCTTTATTGCGCGCCAACGGCGGCGTGTTTGGGATTAGAGGCGCGCGATGGATAAGCTGTGAGATTGCCAAAGCGATTACTCAAGAGGCGCGTGCAGGATAAAGCTGCGCGGGTTGCCAAAGTGATTTTTTTTTCCTGCGCAAGTAAAACGATTGCGACAAGAAGATTATCGCGCCTCTTGAGTAATCACGGCTTCCTCAGGACGCCATCGGTCAAGGGACCCATCTATTTTCAATTTTTTTTTTTACTCTTCTTCTTCTTCTTCTTCTGCAACTTCCTCCATGTCTCATTGTTTCTTCTTCTTCAGCTGAAGGAGAAGGTGAAGGGCTGTGGGGAGTGTGACCCAACCAGAAAAATTCCCCCCAAAACAACACTTTATGGGCGTGTTTAAACACGGTGAAAAATTTTGCGAAATTTACGTAGCAATTTTAAACCGAAAATTATGAGGACTAAACATGATCTAATTATAAAACTAATTACTTGGATGGACGGGAAATCGCGAGACGAATCTATTAAGCCTAATTAATCCGTCATTAGAGATTGTTTACTATAGCATGACATTGTCTAATCATGACCTAATTAGGCTTAATAGATTCGTCTCATGATTTCACCCGGGGCTATGAAATGGGTTTTGTCAGTTATCTACATTTAATACTCATAATTAATAACCGAACATTCGAATTTACTATAGCGATGAAAAAGTTTGAGGATTTAAACACCCCCATAGCTGAAATCAAGACTATAGGTGAGGTGTTCTGTCGCAGGGAAAAGCTCATACTAACTGCTATGCTTTGACAGTGATGTCAATAATTTATTTCTTCTTGTGGTTGTTTGCGATTCTTAATGACAACTTATTACTGCCAACAAAGATATAAAATATGATAAAATAAATAGACATAGGATTGATTACTAATGAATTCCATGAGTTTTGGTGTATATGTGCTTACAGGAATAAAAGTGGCAAAAGCAGAGCCAAAGTGGGCCCAGGGCCAGGTCGCCCGACCTACCTTGGTCGGCCGACCTGGGTCCAGGCCCAGTGAGGTCCATCTTCAGCCCAACAGCAACAAGCACACTCAGGAGTGATCAGGCACGTTGAAATCAAGACGGTGGAAATGAAGAGTTGGGATTGGGCCACGTGGCAAGCACATGGATGCATGGGCCCACATTTCTAACTTAACCGACACATCTTCACCATTACCCACCGGAAACCGACTAAAGGACCCACTAGCAAGAGACACTGACGAAGTGGGGCCGAGGGGCCACAGCCCTGGGTCGGCCGACCTCCCCAGGTCGGCCGACCTGGCCAAACGCCCAAATCGGCACCGCCTTCACCAGCAACTGTCAACCGTCTCCAGCAGTTCATCTGTGCCGTGGATCATCAAAGACGGTGGATCTGATGGTCGGCCGATCCCCCTTAGTCGGCCGACCTGGGCCCACCTTCGGACCGCCTCAACCTGCGAACCGACTCTTAACCGCCTCTCCAAGCTATAAGTAGCTGAACTCGGGGCAGGGCTAATCATCATCGAGCAGAAGTGAAGATCCAAGGCGAAGCCCTCCTCATATCCAGAGTAGAAATAGGGAGAGAGTGAGGGAGAGTCTGGAGGAGTCCCGGCCTGTCGGCGACTCTCCACCTGTACCTCGACGGATGCGAGCTACTCAGTAAGTATCCGGGATTCAACTAGTAATTAAGTCTGAGTTATAGATAAGTTAAGTCTCTATTGTGCTTGTGGATTCGTTGCTTTATTTATAAAGTATTCTAATCTTTGATCAAGGTTAGGATAGCTGATATTATCTTAGGCGTGGTGCTTAGGTGTATATCTGCCCTCGTTTGCCTCGTAGCCCCACGGATTAGTAGAGGTAGGCGGCAGGTGGTGACAGCCCTGTCCATCCTTTGTAATCCTCCACGTACGGGTACGGCGTAGAGCTGTTGGCCGGCAATTTCCTAGAGGCCTAGGATACCCCGGTGCCTAAAGCAAGCATAGGAGAATTCTCTTAACTATCATCAGAGCCTTAGTGCCAAGTTATCCTCTCTACCCAGCCTTTAGTTATACTTTTACGTTCCCTGTGGATTCGATACCTGGTTTACTCACGGGTGAAAGCTACTTCGACAGCCGTGCGCTTGCGGACTTTCTGTTTGCCACCGCTGGTGTCAACAAGCTTTCTGGCGCCGTTGCCGGGGAACGGTAGCAGTTATCTAAGATCTAAGGTTGCCCGTATATCTTTTATTTTATATTTCTTTTCTATTTCTTTTTTATCAACCATGAATTCCACCCAAATTCATGAGTTCTCTGCTCCAAAGGGCGAATTATTGGAGCCGCACCCCTCGTCAAATCCTATTTTAACCGATAGCTATGAACTTCGCCCTGCCTTCATAGCTATGGTCCAGGACATATCCTTCTCTGGAGGTGATGGTGAAAACCCATACCGTCACTTGCACGAATTCGAGTTGCTTTGCTCGTGTCTGGTCATATCAGGCATGACGCAGGCAACGATTAGATGGAAGCTCTTCCCGTTCTCTCTCAAAGAGAGAGCGAGGAAGTGGTACGATCACACCGTTGCGCTAACGAACGGTGAATGGGAAAAGTTACGGACAAGTTTTGTCTTGAATACTTTCCTGTTCACCGGATCTGTGCACTTCGGAAGGAGATCATCAACTTCCAGCAACGAGAGAAGGAAACGATCGCTAAAGCATGGGACCGGTTTCAGGACTCATGTCTAACCGGAACAGATCTAGGCTTCCCGGACTACATGCTCATGCAGCATTTTCGGTCTGGGTTGAATAGTGAAGATGCCCGGTACATAGACATAGCAGGCGGAGGTTCATTCCTACACATAACCCCGGCCAGAGCAAAAGAAGTCCAAGCGGCCATCCGAGAAAACTCTCCTGCGGACGCGACCGAGACTGAGCAAGAAGACTCACAGATAGAACCCATAGTCTTGCCCAGTCCAATTCCTGAGACCCCATCCGTTGAGGAAGAGGAAACTCAACCTCTCGGATTACCATTTGAGTTCAAGGAAGATTTTGAAGACTTTGGGAATACCTTGAACTACTCAACGCAGAAGAAGCCTACGGTAAAGACCCCCTCCATCTATATGGAGAAAGAAATTTTGAACAAAACCGTAAGGGAGCTGATCGCCATCCTAAACACGAAATGGTCGAACGAATCTGAGACTTCTTCCAAAGTTATTCGGATTAACTCACCTTCGCAGACCATTCGAGGTTTCATAAGCAAGGTGGCCGTAGACATTCTGTACAACCCGACCGTTGGGGCAAACATCATGTCCAGTTCTTTCGCGTACATCCTTGGACGTCGTAAAAAGATGGCCCCAACGTCAAAACTTCTTAGAACACCCTCAGGTCGTATTCTCAAGAGTCTCGGCCTAGTACGAGATTTCCTCCTGTCTCACCACGGGATTGAGATGCCTCTAGACTTTTATGTCTTTGAGACATCAGATTTCGACCTCCTTATAGGACATCCTATCGAGGGCCTGCTTCAGGATGTAACCTCGGAAGGAAACCTCTTAGCTAAAGTAGGAAGGAATCTACTCACTATACCTTTAGCTAGGGTTAAGAACTCCATAGTTGAACCTTTGACAGAACCTAACCCGGCTGAGGAAGTGAAATCCCTACAACATAGTGACCCATTTGAGTCATTGCTCGAAGAGAATGTTCATAACTTTATAGAGGAAGAGGATGACGCTTCTGAGCCACTTGAGACCGAGGAGCCACCTAAGACACACGTAGAGCTAAAACTCTTGCCTGCTGGCCTTCGCTATGTCTTCTTAAATGAAGACTGGGACACCCCCGTCATTATTAGTGACAAGCTATCGCAGGACGAGAGTGATAGACTCATAAAGGTGCTTGAGAAACACCGCTCGGCGTTCGGGTACTCCCTCAAGGACTTGAAGGGAGTAAGCCCTGCACTCTGTACCCATCGCATTCCCATAGACCCAGCTTCTACACCTTCTAGGGAGCCTCAGCGTAGGCTAAATAATGCAATGAGGGAAGTCGTAAAGAAGGAAGTTTTGAAACTTCTACACGCCGGGATCATCTATCCCATCCCTCATAGTGAATGGGTCAGCCCTGTCCAAGTAGTGCCCAAGAAGGGATGTATGACCGTCGTAAGTAACGAGAAAAACGAGCTGATTCCTCAGCGTACCGTTACTGGGTGGCGGATGTGTATTAACTACCGCCGACTTAACAAGGCAATAAAGAAGGATCACTTCCCGCTCCCCTTCATCGATGAGATGTTGGAGAGACTCGCGAACCACTCTTTCTTCTGTTTTCTTGACGGGTATTCCGGCTATCACCAGATTCCCATCCACCCCGATGATCAAGAAAAGACCACCTTCACTTGCCCCTATGGAACGTATGCATATCGTAGGATGTCGTTCGGATTATGCAATGCGCCAGCATCGTTCCAAAGGTGCATGATGTTCATTTTCTCAGACATGATTGAAGAAATCATGGAAGTTTTTATGGATGATTTTTCAGTCTATGGAAAGACTTTCGATCATTGTCTACAGAACTTGGACAAGGTACTACAAAGATGCCGAGACAAGGACCTGGTGCTAAACTAGGAAAGTGCCATTTCATGGTCCGAGAGGGAATAGTGTTGGGACACTTAGTGTCCGAACGGGGAATAGAGGTGGATAGAGCAAAAATAGAAGTCATAGAAAACTTCCACCCCCCACCAATGTTAAAGGGATCCGCAGCTTCTTAGGTCATGCGGAATTTTACCGGCGCTTTATCAGAGATTTTTCCCAGATAGCCAGGCCCCTCACTAGCCTTTTAGCCAAGGACGTGCCCTTTGACTTTGATGATGAGTGTTTACATGCTTTCACCATTTTAAAGAACTCTCTCATCTCAGCACCAGTCATTCAACCCCCTGACTGGACGCTACCCTTTGAGATTATGTGTGATGCCAGTGATTATGCTGTTGGTGCTGTCCTTGGACAGACCAAAAATAAGAATCATCATGCTATCTCATATGCTAGTAAAACTTTGACAGGAGCTCAACTTAACTATGCTACCACTGAAAAAGAGCTCTTGGCAGTAGTTTTTGCTATAGACAAATTTAGATCTTACTTGGTAGGAGCTAAGGTGATTGTCTACACCGATCACGCTGCTTTGAAATATTTGCTTACCAAGAAAGATGCTAAACCACGCCTTATCCGCTGGATTCTCTTACTCCAAGAATTTGATTTAGAAATTAAAGATAAAAAGGGAGTAGAGAATTCAGTAGCAGATCATTTGTCGTGTATGCAGTTTACTGACATGCAGGATCTACCGATAAATGATTTTCTACGCGACGACACCCTACTCAAGGTGACCGCCTCCGACCCCTGGTATGCAAATATTGTGAACTTTATGGTTGCAGGATATGTACCGCTAGGGGAGAACAAGAGAAGGCTGATCTACGAGAGTAGACTCCATCTATGGGACGAACCATACCTGTATAGGGTATGTTCAGATGGCATGCTCAGGCGATGTGTACCAACAAATGAAGCAAGGAAGATCCTTGAGCAGTGCCATGCAGCCCCATATGGAGGCCACTACGGGGCGTTTAGGACAAGGTTAAAGATCTGGCAGAGTGGATTCTACTGGCCCACAATGTATGAGGATACAAAAGAGTTCATTCGACGATGCCAGCAGTGCCAGAAACATGGAGGGATCACCGCAAGAGATGCTATGCCATTCACAAACAACTTACAAGTCGAGCTGTTTGATGTGTGGGGCATTGATTTCATGGGACCCTTTGTCAAATGCTTTGACAGTGAGTACATCCTGGTGGCAGTGGACTATGTCTTGAAGTGGGTTGAAGCAATGCCATGTCGAGCCGCTGACTCCAAACACGCGCGAAAGATGTTCCATGAGATCATCTTTCCACGTTTTGGAACCCCCGGGATGGTGATCAGTGATGGAGGGTCGCACTTTATCGACAAGACCTTCCGGAAATTTCTGGCAGAACTGGGGGCAAAGCATAACATAGTTACGCCGTACCACCCCCAGACAAGCGGTCAAGCAGAAACATCGAACAAACAGATCAAGAACATTCTGCAAAAGACCATGACAGAAATGGGCAAAGGATAGAAGAGCAAGTTACCAGATGCTCTATGGGCCTACCGAACGGCGTACAAAACGCCGATCGGGATGTCCCCATACCAGCTGGTTTACGGCAAGACTTGCCATTTACCAGTTGAGCTAGAGCATCGGGCGCACTGGGCCATAAGAAAGTGGAACATGGATTTGCCAGCAGCCCAGCAGATGAGAAGGATGCAACTATCAGAATTGGAAGAGTGGAGAGACAAAGCATACCACAGTGCCAGAATCTACAAGGACAGAACCAAGAGGTGGCACGACAAGTGGATCAAGGTGAAGGAGTTCCACCCCGGGGATAAGGTATTACTCTTTAATTCCAGGGTGAAGCTCTTTGGGCATGGAAAACTTCGAAGCAAATGGGAAGGACCATTCGTTGTGGTGGAGACTTCGTCGCATGGGGCAATCACACTCCAAGATGATGAAGGTAACCTCTTCAAGGTAAATGGTCAACGTTTAAAAGTTTTCTTTGAGCCTGATAAAGTAGATGAGGAATTTGACGTGATCAATTTGGTCATGGATGATTCCCATTTATAAGTGCACCTTATGTTAAATCCTTAACCCCTAGCACGTGAATGCACACATTCTGGGGTTTAGTGGGCCTGTCACGTAGTGCACAAAGAGGAAGAGGGCGACCGGGCTCAAGGCCAGGTCGGCCGACCTGACCAGGTCGGCCGACTTGATCCTAAGCCCGATCGGCCCTATCTTTTGCCAACGTTCTACTCTAACGTCTCTGAAGCCGTTCTGCGGTGGACGAGCGATTCTAACTCTGATTGATCCGAGAAGAGGGTTAGCCTATCTTTAAAATTTCACCCATCCTCTTCTTCCCTCTCATCTGAGTTCTTCCTCGCCCCCATTCTGAAATCACCAAGCCACACCTCCCAATTCTCCATCAATGGCTGGGAAAAGCCACCCCAAATCCCGATCAACCTTTGATCTGGATGGAGAGCCCACTCCGGCCAACCAATTGGTGCCAACCAACCTGGAGCAAGCCATGGCCGTAGTTGTCACCCCTCTGGCCAGCATCCCGCCAGAGGAGGACGCGAGAGGCCGCACCAGGGGGTCGGCCGATGTGCTTGGTCGGCCGACCGGCCCTGGTGGCCCCTCACGTTCTCGCTCGGCGGCACGGTCTCAGTCCCCGAGAAGAATCCAGAGGCATGATGCACGGGCGTGCATCAAGCCCGTACAGAAGGCCGACGACGGGGCAATTGACCCCAAAGAAGACGCCGGTGGCCGCTCCAATCAAGGGGGATGGACTCTCCAAGCTTCAACCAGGGGAGAAGCTGAAGGAGGTGGTCAGGAATAAGTGGGAGGACGTCGTGGCGTATCATTATACGTCCGATGTGTCCATCTACTCTCCTGCCAGCACCCCAGAGCCACGTTTCCGGGTCTTCGGGGAAAGGAAACCCGGTGGTGGCTATGGTAAGGGGCTGTTCCCTCCCCTCACACCTGAGGAGAGGAAGGAGTTGGAGGAGTCGGTGGAATCTTCACCCGCCGGCAAGATCAAGAGGCATATCAAGCCTCCTCCAATTCGCAGGCCTGGGGGCCAATATGAGAGTGATGATGAAGAGAAGGTCCCCAAGGCTCCCTCCAATGCTGAGTTGCTAGAGTTGATTAATCAACTCGGTCGTGACCATGCAAAGTTGGAGAAGAAGTTCGCTGAAGAGCGACTTGAGCGCATAAGTCTTCAAGACGACTTTGATATGCTTCGCAAATCAACAGCCGTGAAACTTAAGCGCTATGCCAAGGCTGCTGGGGATGAAAATCTCTATAATGCACCCTAGATACCCTAGGCCTTGGATTAGGATAGGCACATTAGTTTCCCTTCTATTCATTTATTTCATTTATTTCTTTTGATTATCTTGTAATGTGCCTCTGAATTGATGAATAAAATAAAGTGTTTAGCATATTAGAATTGTATTTCCTTTGTTGTTTCCACTTGTTTTGAGTGAAAGGTACAAGTGTGGGGGAAAACGCAACGGGAAACAGAGCAATCCAACGCGAAACAGAGAACATCAGAACGCAACAGAGCAGCACGAGAAAGATCTGAACCAGGGGAGTCACCCCCAGGTCGCCCGACCACACCAGATCGGCCGACCTGGCCTGGGTCCCACCTGACCTCTGTTTCTTCCTGCACGCTGGTTTGGTCATCCTAAACTTTGTTTCAGTTGAAAATTTACAGAACCTGATCAAGGAATTTAAAAACTTAATAAAATCAACCCTTTGCATCTCACCATCACTTGGAAGTTCTTATTAACTTACATATATTTTATTCGCTGTACCTTTTGGCTTGTGGAAATCCTCATATTTATAGGAACTCATGTCAACTAGGTTATTGCATTTTGAGATATGGCTTTAATATGAAAGATACCTTTGCTATTTGAGTACTTGGAATTTATGAAAAGTTTTAAAACTTTGTACCTTGCTATGCTCCTCATGGGTTTGAGAGACAAACACTTACATATGTGATCAATCTTTACCTTTGAGCTTTGAGTTGTTCCAAGTCTTGTGACCCGTATTAGAGATATTTCATGTTTTTAAAGTCAAGATCACGTACACTCCACCATAATAGCTAAATCCTTACACTGAGGATGAAGCAAAACATGCCTTTGTCTCATATTCATGAAATAAATACTCCTGAAAAATGACCCTTCTTCTCAAAATTAAGATAGAAAGAAGATATGGGCTAGATGCATAGAGAAAAAAAAAGAGTGCAATAGCCCATATCCAAAAGAAAGAGAAAGGGAAGAGAGGTCAAAACAATGGAGTATCATTACATGTCACTTATATCATACACTTGCACATCTTGACTTGATTACATGACTTGTCTCTGATTTGGATCCAATCCTTGGAATGACAACATAAGTGAGAAAAGGTATGTATCTTGAGAGCTCCACTTATGAAATTCTATTTTAGAGAGTATAAGTGTTGTCCAACCACCATGATCATCCAGAGAGAAACTCTTTGAGGAGCAAGGCATAGGTTTTCTTTGCAAAATTTCAAAACCCCAAGTACTTGAGAGTGAAGTGTATCATGTCATAGAAAATGCTGTTCCTTCCTGCAATAACTCAAGAAGACATGATAGCCACTCATATAATTCCACTAAGCCTGAATGTTTGGAAATAACCTATATGTTTGTTAATGATCTCCATGATGAAGCTTAGACTTTACTCGAGGGCGAGTAAAGGATAAGTGTGGGGGAGCTTGTTGGCGATTCTTAATGACAACTTATTACTGCCAACAAAGATATAAAATATGATAAAACAAATAGACATAGGGTTTATTACTAATGAATTCCATGAGTTTTGGTGTATATGTGCTTACAGGAATAAAGTGGCAAAAGCAGAGCTAAAGTGGGCCCAGGGCCAGGTCGCCCGACCTACCTTGGTCGGCCGACCTGGGTCCAGGCCCAGTGAGGTCCATTTTCAGCCCAACAGCAACAAGCACACTCAGGAGTGATCAGGCACGTTGAAATCAAGACGGTGGAAATGAAGAGTTGGGATTGGGCCACGTGGCAAGCACATGGATGCATGGGCCCACATTTCTAACTTAACCGACACATCTTCACCATTACCCACCGGAAACCGACTAAAGGACCCACTAGCAAGAGACACTGACGAAGTGGGGCCGAGGGGCCACAGCCCTGGGTCGGCCGACCTCCCCAGGTCGGCCGACCTGGCCAAACGCCCAAATCGGCACCGCCTTCACCAGCAACTGTCAACCGTCTCCAGCAGTTCATCTGTGCCGTGGATCATCAAAGACGGTGGATCTGATGGTCGGCCGATCCCCCTTCGTCGGCCGACCTGGGCCCACCTCCGGACCGCCTCAACCGCTGCGAACCGACTCTTAACCGCCTCTCCAAGCTATAAGTAGCTGAACTCGGGGCAGGGCTAATCATCATCGAGCAGAAGTGAAGATCCAAGGCGAAGCCCTCCTCATATTCAGAGTAGAAATAGGGAGAGAGTGAGGGAGAGTCTGGAGGAGTCCCGGCCTGTCGGCGACTCTCCACCTGTACCTCGATGGATGCGAGCTACTCAGTAAGTATCCGGGATTCAACTAGTAGTTAAGTCTGAGTTATAGATAAGTTAAGTCTCTATTGTGCTTGTGGATTCGTTGCTTTATTTAAGATAGCTGATATTATCTTAGGCGTGGTGCTTAGGTGTATATCTGCCCTCGTTTGCCTCGTAGCCCCACGGATTAGTAGAGGTAGGCGGCAGGTGGTGACAGCCCTGTCCGTCCTTTGTAATCCTCCACGTACGGGTATGGCGTAGAGCTGTTGGCCGGCAATTTCCTAGAGGCCTAGGATACCCCGGTGCCTAAAGCAAGCATAGGAGAATTCTCTTAACTATCATCAGAGCCTTAGTGCCAAGTTATCCTCTCTACCCAGCCTTTATATACACTCGATCGATCCGGCTCAGCTTTAGTGATTAGATATACTTTTACGTTCCCTGTGGATTCGATACCTGGTTTACTCACGGGTGAAAGCTACTTCGATAACCATGCGCTTGCGGACTTTCTGTTTGCCACCGCTGGTGTCAACAGTGGTTTGCCAGTGGTTAAGTAAGACCTCAGATTGAGTGGATCCAAACGGGGCCTAAAGCTGTCTAATGATCTCTTCCCCCTAATGCATTGTTCATTCAGGATTCACAGAGACAGAGTATGGTTTTATTTGGATGTTTACTAGAGAGTAAAATATATGGGCGGTCCTTGAACTTGTCTTGAGGTGTCATCTAGGTTCTTGAACTCTTAAAATGTATTTTTAGATCCCTAAACTTGTTTGGAGGTGTCATTCGGGTCTCTAAACTTTCAACATGCATCTTCAGGTCCCCAAACTTGCCATAGTGTGTCATTTGGGTTCTTAAAGTCTCAAGATTAATTTTCATATCTCCGAAAATTGCCATTAAATAATTGTATTCAAAATAGACTGTTTATTAAACTATTTTTTCAGCCGATTCATTTAGAAATCTTACCACTAAGACAATTTTAATACTTAATTAGCTGCTTATTAATCATACTCATCATGTATTAATCAAGACCATTGGATCATTGAAAAGTCAACAATGGATATTATAGTTTTCTCGTTTAACATGGAAATATTAATGTTAATCTTGAATATTTCCTACTAACTAATTATATTTTGCATGCGCTTTGTATAACTTTATTAAGATAATTTGTTCCTATTCTCAATTAAAATCAAAATAGCATTTTTATCAAAGTTAAGGTAGCAAAATAATTTTTCATTAACTTAAAGTGGTAAAACAATATTTTTATTAAATTAAAAATAGTATATTGAGAGTTTAGGGACATGTTTGATACCATAGGACAAGTTTATGGACCTAAAAATATGTTTTGAGAGATTAGAGACCTATGTGACACCCTGGAACAAGTTCAGAGATCTGAAAATGTATTTTGAGAGTTTAGGGACCTAGATGACACACCCAAACAAGTTTAAGGACCACTGTGTACTTTACTCTTTACTAGATTGTGTGTAGAAGGAGATGCCAACAGAACTCAACAGGTTTCAGCTTATCCAACCAAATTTCAAGCCACAAGATTTCTATTGTTTCACTTTCAAACCCTCATTTGCTCAAAAACACGAACACATCAATTCTTCACTTCCATAGCGAGTTGAAGTCTAGGGGTAAACATCCAGGTCCAGCTTACAAACAAGCCCAATAATTTATTTTTATGAAAAAAGCTGAACGACAGCAATGATCAAATATCAGAAAGGGGGAAAAGAGCTTTTGTGCTTGATGTTGAAGATCTTTCGCACCAATGAAACTTGAAGCCCAATAATCCATCAAATGAACAGAACCCTGAAGCTCAATAAATTAAGTCCAGCACTAACCTCATTAATGATAAACAACCTTCGCTCCAAAAAGCTCATCTATTTTCCAGAGCCAATTTCCCCTTGGCCCATTTTTGTTTCTATTTTTACAGTTATCATTTGCATTTTGCCGTAAAACACAGGAAGAACACAAAAATGCACCCTGATAAACTGGATGCTCTGTTTCTCACTTTCTTCTATTGACTTTCTCTTATTCCTATCAAGAAAAAAGAACTTTGGATTCTCAAAGCTTGTATCAAATACTAAGCACAGCTTATATGTATATTCCCTTGATTATGTTTTAGATTGAAGTTTGAGAATGCTTCCGTTCAACCTTTTACAACTCTGAACACTATAATTTGAAATAGTCTTACTCATATGCATTTGCAGGACCTAAGTTTACCCGAAATACTTTCATATATTTATATGTTTGCTACCGTACAAATAGAGAAGGTAGAGGTCCAATTTATATAATGCATAGGAAAGATCTGATGTAGCAAATAATTATGACACCACATTTCCCGGCTCATAAATCCTCAGTGTATTAAGGTAAAGCTATAATAATAGGATCATTTCAGAAAAGAGCTGCTGGATACATATTCTTAGACTTTTAAGGTGTGGTCGTCCAAGGGGTGACACACATGGATCATTTCAGTAGAGCTTGCTGCAACCGCGTTGCAGCTGCGGATTGGACTGCAAGTTTTGTGTCTACATCTCTTCTCAGGATGGGGCTGCCTGTTTTTAGCTGGCAGCAAGCTCAACAGAACAAGCTCTGAATTAAAAACATAAAAACTTTAAATATTCAATTTCTACTTAAGAATTTGGAGCCACGTTAACAGCATATGAAGTTTCAGAATGTTCAGTATTAGTATTATATATATAATGGTGACAGCAAGAGGGCCATCTAAACCAAAGACAGAATGGCAGATCAATGTCAATGAGAAGGGAGAGAAGAGAGCGGATCAATTATCAAACTGAGACATAGCCAACAATTCAGGACTTGAAATTACCCCTCTAAAAACCTTGAGTGCCTCAAAAATCTTCCCGCGGAATCGCCCTTTGAGTGCCACCAACAATTCCAAATGATCTTTTCCCAATGCATAATTAGTTCAAGATTCACAAATACATAAATTTGATTGTTTTATTTGGGTGTTTACTAGATTGTCCGTAGAAAGGAGACATAAACAACAGTCAACAAGTTTCTCTTGGTGGATGCATAATACATATATGATGGCATGGTTTCATATTATCTAAACCATTGAGATGTTAAGTGTGTTCAGCTTGTGAAAAAGAACACTTAAAGTTTCAGCCAAGAAAACAAAGACTTAGTAATCGAAGACACAGGATGATGGTGGATCAGCATTGTGATATTCTCAAGCACTGCAGTAAGTACTAACAAAAAAGAACTACAAAAAAATGCTCAGCGCTTATAAAAGTTAAAAGTGATAGCCTGGTGCAGAACAAGTGAGATTGCTTCCATTGCTATATAAAATTTCTACCAAAGACGTTTTCCTTTTGTGAGGAAACTGAATGCACTAGAAAGTAATATGCAAGTTGCAACCATTCCAATGGCACGTCAAGAACTCTTGATTTATAACGAAATCTAGCACCAAATCCGATGACAAATTAGTTACAGTATTCCAAAAAAGAGAGAACAAATGTCAAGACACGGCAAAGCGACTAAATCTTGCTGGATGTTTGCACATGAAAATCAAATATCTCTCATGGTGTTATCAGACCTACTAATGAATCTTTTGAAAGGGGTCGATTATTGACAGATCATGTACTTGCTTAGCTGGCCGAATACTAAATGCCCCAATACAAGATACAAATTCAAATTGTGCACCCCTGGAAGCCCTCTTTTCAACCTGGAGCAGCCCATGCTGTTTTCTAATCCAGGCATCGTTGGTACTTTTTCGATGGTCTAACTCAAACCTCATTGACTCCAGCATGCTTGCATTTATTATAAAGAACTTGGCAAAGTTAACGTGAGTCTTTATGTTTTCGTAGTACGGTAGCACAATTTTTCTCAGACGTATGTCAAGAGTACCAATAGCTTTCTGGTATTCATTGTATGACGCATTATGCTCCCAACCATTTGTTATCTGCTGAAAATGCAAAGCGAACATAAAAACAGTGTCAATGCATTGTCAATACAGGTTTATAAAAACCATCAATCAATATAATAGTAAGTGGCAAAATAATACGTGCAAATGCGGTTTGGTACGAAGTCACCTTGATGTGCAAAATCTCCAAGTGGGGAAAGCACTTCATCAAGTTAATGATCTCATCCAGACAAGGTTTCACAAAGGTTAAAGCTAGAATCTTCACACTTGGCACCACCACGGTCAAATTAGCAACGGTCAATCCCTGAGTTTAAAGCATAGAGTTTACACACATCTTTATCAGGCAAAGGGACTTTGGATCCACCATGGATGAAAGTGACAATGATCGATGCCGCTACATATACCTGAAGAGTCGTGGTGCCAAATTGAAGATTGTGGCAGTAACCATGTAGTTCCCCCAGAATACCCAATCTTGGTGCAGAGACTACCGAGATGTCCATTTCCAGTCCTGGGAAGAGCAGCAATCTTTCCAGGCATGGGGCGTACTCGATGACGAGCTGTGGTAACGAACCCACACCAATGCTTCTGAGGCTAGGAGACACAATTTTGAGTCGAGGGGAGCCTTTGTTGGCATGTAGCAGCAAGCTCTCCAGGACAGAGCAGCCGGCGAGCAATGCATGCAGAGAGCTCTCCGAGATGGTGACATGGACAAGGGTAAGCCGCTTGAGAACCTGCCAATGGAGGGCTCTGCTGGCACCGATGTCTCCATCTGCGAAGACGCAAGCGACGAAGCTGGCGACGGCAAGGGTGGAGGAGAAGCGGAGCACCGATGCCGGCAGCGGCATCGGCGGCGGAGTCCCCCAGCGCAAGGCCGCCGCCGCGTAGCCGAAGCGCTCGTGGTCGAAGTGGATCTCGAGCTCCTGGAGGTTGTTGAGGGCGGGGGACCGGAGCCAGCTGTCCAGGTTCGACCTCGCGGTGGCGGAGTCTGCGCCCCTCGCGAGGTAGCTCCTCCGGTGCATGTGGAGGGAGAAGCGGCGGCCGGGGCCCGGGTGGGAGGAGAAGATAGGGGAGATCTGGGTAAGAGGAATAGCTGGGTCGTCGTCGAGGTCGAGGTTGAGAGGAGCGGAGCGCCACAGCGGGCGCCTTCTCAAAGGTCTTCCCGGTGTACGCCGGCAAGGGATTCTTGCTGTCGTTCTTCAGATAGAACCACATCGGGTGCCAGCCCTTGTTCGAGCTGATCAGGGCCCCCGAGATGTACTCCTTTGAACGCCCCTGCTTCGCCTTCAGTACGGCGCAACCAATCGTCGCCGGGGCTCCGCCCTCTGCGGAATGCAGCGAGAACTTAAAGAAATACCTGAAGAGGTCCCAATGGGCCTCCATCTCCAAGTACCCCTCGCAGAGGGCCACGAACAGCGCCATCTGCTGAACCCCGTTGGGGTTGAGGTGGTGAAGCTCCAGCCCGTACTCGTTGAGCACGGCGCGGATGAATCGTCCGGCGGGGACGGAGAACCCGCGCTCGTGGAAGGCGACGAACGAGACGACATACCCCTGCGGCGGTCGGGGATAGTCTTCCACGCCCGGAACCTTCCACTCCACGGCCTCCGTCAATGGCGGAAGCAGCCCTTCCGCCACGAGGCCCTCCAGCTGCCGGAGCGAGACACGGGAGCGCTCCCAGGTCGACATCTTGAAGCAATCCGAAGGAGAAGCGCCGGCGGGATGGGGGGCTCGGTCACTTGTTCTCCGGAACGGCGAAGCGGCGGCGGCGGCGGACGCAAGGAAACAAGCGGCAGCAACAAAGGAGACGAGGCGCGCAATGAAAGTTGTAAAGCTCGGGCTCGGGTAAAACCCGAGGCCGCCGCAGCACGCGGCTATAAATAGGGGCGAGACGAAACGGCCGCTGCCTTAATTGCGCGGGCCCACCACTGGCGCCGCGGCGACGTGCGCACGTCGCTTCGCCTGACCTCCTCAAAAGGCGCGTCCACCTCCCCACGCGGCGGGGGAACGGGCCGACGCTTCTGTTCCCGGCCCATCAACGGTCGGGCAGCTGCGCGGCCCACCGACGAAGCGTCCCCGACAAGCTTCCCCTCCCCGACAAGTTCTTCGATCCCGACAACATCCAAGGCAAACCACCCGGGCACAAAACCTTAACAAGAGCACCAGCTCTTCTCAAGGCTCGGGGGCTACACCCGGCGGGTGCGCTCGCGCGCCCCCACCGGAAAAATCATAACTTACCATATCCACGCCGCCATCCAGCCTGGGCGCGAGCCTCCATCTCCCCCCCAGGCTCGGGGGCTACTGACGAGGGTCCGAATTAGGGGTACCCAATCAAACCCTTAATCCGGGAGCTTACGATAATCCACCCCTCAAAAAGCAAAATTAAAGGTTCAAACCCAAGCAGGTTTTCCATGTCTTGGCGTCTCGGAGGTGGCCCGACGAGTCTCCGATTCGCCCGAGGAGTTCTCCGCCTCCGAGTGGCTCCGCTGCTCGCCCGAGGAGTTCTCCGCCTCCGAGTGGCTCCGCTGCTCGCCCGAGGAGCCCTCGAAGGGCTCTCCGATTCGCCCGGGGAGTTCTCCGCCTCCGAGGAGTCTCCGGCTCTCCGGGTGAAACTACCCGGCCACGTCTTGGCCCATCCAGCGCCGTACCCACTTGGTACCCGCCGCGTCAGAGCATGATGGGCGTCCGTCCTTCGCCACGGCAGCCACAGTGGCACTCGTCCCATCCGAACAGGAACGCTACAGTCTTGGGAGGAGCGCATGCGCAACACCGGGCGCCCAAGTACGATCCCAGGCGCTCATGGATGACACCTGGAACCCGAGCAGGACACCTGGAGCACCCGAGGACCTCGAGCAAGTCAACCACGACCCGGGAACTACCCGGGAGCTTACCCGAGAAGACGTCTACACCAACCACCCGGGATGTACGATCCCGGGTCCGGCGGGGTGCCCACTCCGTCAACACCTGCTCCCTGTACGGCTCGGCGCACGACGCAAGCTAAAGGCCTCGGGGCAGTAACTCTCCTTGTAATTTTCTATCTTTCTTACCCCCCGCTCCCTTCTCTCCTTGAGACTATAAAAGGGGACAAGGGGACATCAGTGGGGAGGGAGGCGAACACGAGCCGAACATTCGAACACAGCACGAACAGCACATTCGCTCGCACCGCACCGGGACCTGGGACCCTCTCCCTCTCCCGACCAGTTTGTACCCCCTACTACAGACTTTGGACTTGAGAACATCGGCACATACTGGACGTAGGGTATTACTCTCCGGAGGCCCGAACCAGTCTAAAACCCCTGTCTCTCGAGTCACCATCCGGGCTCTGACGCGCGATCGTAGTAAATTTACTTGTCGGCGGTAGAGAACCCCGACAGTTGGCGCGCCAGGTAGGGGCTTTTCGCGTGTCACGACACTTCACCAGGGTCCGGATGGCCCACACCGGCGCCTCGCTGGCGTTTGGCGATCACCTGCGGTTCGGCTCCCTCGACTTCGTCATCGACAAGTCGGTGGAGCCCATCATCGGGGCGACTTTCCTGCGCCCCAAGCTTGCCCGCGACGACGGCAAGACGCTCCACGACGAGGGGCCCAAGCCCTCCCACGCCACGGCGGGAGCTACCGCCTACGTCCTCGACCTACTCGGAGGGGACCTGGCGGCCGCCCTGGGACGGAGCCCGTCCCAGGAACGCTTCCGCAACGTCTCCTACATGATCACCAATCTCGCCCTCCAGGTTGGAGGGCAGGAGCAGCTCCTCTGGGACGAGTTCATCGACTGCTACAACGCCATGTACCCGGAGGGGCAGCCAGGCCTGCCGAGCGACCCGGCGGTCACTCCGACACCAACGGAGTCCGACCCACACGCCTCGCCAACCACCAGAAGCACGGTGGGTGAGCAAAGCTCGCGCCCGCGGCGGACGTGGGCTCCGCCGAACTTCGACCCTTACCGGGAATGCTTCATGTGTCACACCCCCGACGGGGATGTGCAGTCCGCGAGCAGCTCGACGAGGGACGGCGCCCCCGCAGCACCACCTGCCAACGCCGCTGCGGCTCCGCCTGCCCGAGCCCCTGCAGCTCCGCCTGCCAACGCTCCTGCGGCGCCACCGCCGAACGCCCCGGCGGACGATGCTCGGCGGGTCAGGCTGCAGGAGCTAGACGAGGCCCGGCGTCAGATCGAGGCAGAACGGCAGCAGCTCAACCGCGAGCTTGGGAGAAACGCGGACGGAGGAGCCGCCCGCGCACGCGCCCGGGACGTGCAACAGCGCATCGTCAACGACGGTGGCAACGCCAACGACGCGCCGGTCTTCAACCGGGCGTCCCAGAACCTCGCAGCGGCTGCTGTCCTGCTCCGTGAGCACCCTGAACCGGCGGCGCCCGAAGATCGAAGGTTCCATCAGCAGCTCCGCGCGCTCCTGGAAACCGCAGCGGTCCAACAGGCGGAAAGCTCCGCCTCACGCCAGCGTGCTCCTCGGGAGCCCGATCAAGAGCGTTCAGTGCATCATCGCGGAGCCACAGCCGACGGAGGCGCCAGGCGACGGGACGAGCACCATCAGCACCGCCCACGCCGAGCCTATAACAGACGGCGCGGGGGCCGCTACGACAGCGGCGAGGACCGGAGCAGGAGTGCGTCACCCGACCCCAGGGGGCCGCGTGCCTTTGGACCCCACGTCCTCGGCGCTCAGGTTCCTCCGCGCTTCCGGGCTCCCACGACGGTGCCCAAGTACGACGGGGACACAAACCCCAGCGTCTGGCTGGAGGACTACCNCTAATATGCGACTTGTTGCGGCCTGACGCTGATCACACGTGTAAATGTGTACTTTTGTAATACCAGATACAGTTATGGAGTCCCAGGCTATTTTTCAGTAGTAACTTACTTTGATACCATACGACTACATGCGTTGTCAACACGAATTGGAAACCCTAGTTCTGAAATGAGAACAGAAACATATACTTTTGTTTTCGCACAACACAAATATAACAGGATCCAGAGACAAAGTCATTGAAACAAACAAACAAACAAGTGCATGTGTACACCAATAAGATGTGTACTTAACAAATGTCCCCTTGATCCGGCAGACATATCGGTTACCCTGGTCTTGCGCTGTCCTTTAGGGCCTGCACAACGCGAGACGCTTATGAGAGATTAACCTGTTTTTTTTTTCCGGTAATTCGCCATCGTGAAATATTGTTTCCATTGTAGAAAGCTCTTAGCAAGACTCTTGATAACATAATAGTTTCTCTCTCATCCTAATAAGCTCCTCAACACGCCCCTTTGCATTCACTACGGGAACCCGGCTGTATGCCGAGTGCATCAGATGCACTCGGCAAAGGCCGAAATGCACTCGGCAAACACTTTGCCGAGTGTTACACTCGGCAAACAGCACTTGGCAAACAGTGCGACGGCAAAGAGCTCCAACCATCCAAGCAGATGTGTCTCAAGTCGCGCTGTTTTTAGCAGAAAATTCGCGCGCTACGCGGTCGGTGGGATTCGAACCCGCGACCTCTCTCTCACGCGTACCTTCTCTACCATTGCACCACACTCTCACTTGTGATTAGATATTGTTTTGACTCCTACCGTATTATACTAAACTGAGTATAAATTGCTTGTTTGAGACCCTAAATGATTTCAAATTAAAAACTTGTCAACTACAAAGTTTTATAACTTTTTGAAATCTATAAGTTTTATTTTGGTAGTTTCTCCATCCGAGGTCGTTTACAAAATTTGAATTTCAAATTTGAGAACATTCACACTTAGTTTTCGTTGACTATATGATTTCAAATGAAAAAGTTGTCAACTACAAAGTTTCATAACTTATTTTGATCTACAACTCTTATTTTGACTGTTTTTTCATCCGAGGTCATTTGAAAAAACTCAAATTTCAAATTTTGAGAACTACAAACGTATTTTTCATTAGCAAAACAAATTCAAATTAAAAAATTTTAAACTACAAAGTTGTATAACTTCTGAAGATCTACAACTTTGATATATGACATTTCTTCATCTGATGTAGTGAGAGTATCATTGTTCACAAATCTTATAGATCACTCTCTTATAGTTTCAGGAAACTCTACGAGAGACATAGATTTTATGAATAATATTCATATGAATTTGTCGAATGAAGAAATGACCAAACTAAAAGTTCTACATCTTGAGAAGTTATACAACTTTGTAGTTCAAAACTTTTTAATTTGAATTGATTTACTACTTCAAAATGTGGTTTTAATTATGACTTTGCCGAGTGTCAAAAAAAAAAACACTCGGCAAAGATATTGTTTGCCGAGTGTTTTTTTTGACACTCGGCAAAGAATATCTTTGCCGAGTGTTTTTTGACACTCGGCAAAGAATATCTTTGCCGAGTGTTTTTTTTTGACACTCGGCAAACCCTATTTTTGCCGAGTGTTTTTTGCCGACGGCAAACAAATTGTTTGCTGAGTGCCCGAAAAAAACACTCGGCAAACATGAAGACACTCGGCAAACTTGAAATTTCCCGTAGTGATTGTACATGGCCTTAGGAGCTCCTCCTGTACTTCCTTCACAAGAGAAGCGAGAGACCTCGCAGGCTTGATCACCTCATCACGATCATTCCCAGCAAAGAGCATGCAGTCATCAACCTCCGACATGGTTTCCAAAGCCTGTTTCAGTACTCGCTTGAAATCATATTTATTGAAATGTTGGACGAGGCAGTTGGGCTTCAGTTTAATTAATCAGAGCTATAGCCACCTGGCAGGTAAGCTTCACTACTCCCAAACACTCAGCCGTGCTATGATTGCTTGCTAGTAGTATATCCGTGAGCTTCCCCACCAGTGCTTCATCTTCAGGGGTAGCACGAGCAAAATCTTCTTCACTGATCGCATTTTCGTTGCATATCACCACGACGAGGGATAACATGGCTGCCATAAATTTTATTTCCTCGTATTGCTTTTCAATTCTTTGAATGAGAAGCTGAAAAATTGAAACAGCCCACACGGTTGTTTTCATTTTAATAGGTAATATTGTACCAAGCACCTGCAAGTCTGCAACAACATAATTTAACACAAAGGCTCAGCAATGTCGTAACCGTATCATAAATGATACAGATTCATATATGTGTAGATAATTAGCTAAGATTTGATAAATTGGGAATAACATCAAAAGGTGATGCAGAGGCAGTGTAGCGAGTTACCTTGGCCGAAAGGTTTTCAATTTTAGTTAAAGCCCTTTTTGCTACATCTGTAGCTGTTCCCATATGCGCAGGATGCATGTGAACGAGCACCTACGACACACATAATTTAACACAAAGTATCACAACACAACATAATTTAACACAATGGGTCAGCAGTCTTGTAATCATATTATACATAATACAGAATGATGCAACTCTCACCGCCTCTAGTAGAAGGATGTTGTTTTATCTAGGAAAAAAGTCTAATTTACTCCGCTGCGGCACGTTGATTACTGCTATTTCAAGTCAGCCTTCCCTGTCTACATTACACAACACATATCTACCGACGGTGACCATCTGCATCGTTTTCTTTATGTCGTCCTTTAAGAAATATCCTTTAAGAAACGTGCTTTACATCGCGCGTCGGTGGCCGGAGCCCGCATGCCCTTGCGGTCGGCCTCGGCCACGAGTGTCTCGTTATGGCGAGACTTGTTGTTGTTCTTCTTCTTGTTCGGTAGGTGGGAGGGGCCCTCGTCGGCCTCCTCCTCCCGTTTCGCCTTGCCGTTGGATCTTTCAAAGATCACGCCGACAGCCTTCTTGCCGGAGGCGTGGCTAGTAGCGATGTCGAGGAGCTCCTTCATGGTCCGGGGACTCTTGCATCCCAGTTGTGGACCAGAGACTTACATGTGGTTCCAGACAGGAAGGCCCCGACAAGACTTACAGCTTGGAGAAGCACAGGATGTACTCCCAGAGGGTCTTCCCCAATTTTTGCTGGCAGTTCTTTAAGTCCCAGGGAATTCCGGGGCAAGCGTAGGTTCTCTGGAAGTTTCCCACGAAGATTTCCATTGGATCCGAGCAGCCTCGGATCCGGTCGGTCAGGAGGTGTTCGAGCCACGTTCGAGCCAAGTCGGCCAGAATTAACGGCGGGTTGCGGATAATGAACAGGTCATTATCAGCACCATTGGCCCGGCAGACGAACCGATAGTCTTCAAGCCACAAACCGGGATTCGTCTACCCGGTGTACTTCAGAATGTTCATCGGGGGTCAGAGTCGTGGCGGAAAAACCGCATTGCGTATCTGTGAAGAAAAAACCTTTGGCCTCAGGTATTCGGGGCTCTGGCTTCAGTCTTCAGCGTCGTCATATTGTTCCCCGCGCCGAGGGTGTCGGCCACGTGCATGCTCGTCCACCCCGTCGTCAGCGTGGCATCTCCGGGCGTCCTGAGTGTAGCGTGCGTCTGGGTTCGCCCTGAGATGCCCCCTGATGGGCGCTGTCGCGACCTACTCTCCACCGGAGGGGCTTGATGAACAGATGCGGCGTCGGCGCGCCGCCTACTCGCGGTGTGGCGGTTGGCCTCGAGCCCGCGTCGTCGGGACTGCGAGCTCTCCGCCTGCTACAGCCGCGTGCTCAAGTAGCGTGCAGACCTTGTAGTGAACTTGTCGTGCCTCTGGCGTGGAAGGCTCCGGCATTCCTCGAAGAAGCGAGGGCTATGTTCTGCCCTACGAGGTCGAATACGGGCGAGCCCGCGGTGGCAGGGCCGCGTTCCTCCCAGCGCCTGGGCTAGGTGGATCCGGGGGCGGCGTATGGTCCGACGAGCCCGAGCTGGTGGTCCGCCCATCCTGGGCGTCGTCGGTCATGAAACACTAATGCGAGGGGCAATGACTTCCCTCACTCAATTCTGCGCTAAATTCTTCCAACGCCTCCTCCACGAGGAGGTCATGGAAAGACTCCGTAGCATAGTCCACCGTCCCAATGAGCTCGCTATTCGCGGGGAACGGATGCACGTACTCCTTCGTACTCTGTTGCGCCGCCTCGGCTGCGTTGCATAGGCCAAGGGAAAACGCTTTCGATGGGCCCCCAGGCCCCAACACCTATCTTCAGCAAGGTTGACTACTGTTTGGAGAGTTGAGCTGCCATGTGGGCAAGTGAGTAGTTGACGTAGAGAATGTCTTCCTGGGACGGTTGTG
This sequence comes from Alloteropsis semialata, assembly GCA_004135705.1. Taxonomy (NCBI): domain Eukaryota; kingdom Viridiplantae; phylum Streptophyta; class Magnoliopsida; order Poales; family Poaceae; genus Alloteropsis; species Alloteropsis semialata. Next base: position 84,708,313 of record CM014271.1, on the reverse strand, counting down.
GGCCTAGGAAGATGCCGAGTTGTCACCTCAGTTCTCCACCGCTAGAGTCGAGGGCTTCGGCGTCTACAGAGACGATGTCCTTTGGGTCGCACAGTTGCAAACCCTCGAGGGTCTGGATGGTGAACGCGAGGTTGTCGATGGCGAAGTCAAAGTTGGTGGGACGAAGAGGCTCAGCCTGAATGCCTCCCCCCGCCCTCCCGCCACCCAGCGGTGACGACAAAGTCGAGGCCACCGAAGCGCACACGCACGCTCAGAGCCCAGCTCGAAGCTTTGCTAGCCATATGCGACCTGCGAAAAAACGTCGAGACGTGCAAAAAGCCCCTACTTGACACTCCAATTGTCGGTGTTTTGGTTAACCGGATAGTGATTAAGTGTTTACGCATCTGTCCTGGATGGTTTTGCTAAATAAACACAAGGATTTATACTGGTTCAGGCCTGAATGCTCTACGTCCAGTTCGTCGCTATCTTGGTGTTATTAGCAAAGTTTGCAGTAGGGGAAACAAACATGCGAGAGAGAGCGTGGGGCTCAAGTCTATGTGGGAATGTGTTCTCTGGGAGTCGTGAGCGTTGTCTAAGTGTGTAAGCGTGTGTGTCATTGTGTAAGCCCCTAAAAAAATCATCCCCACACAAGGGGAACTCCCCTCCCTTTTACTATAGTTCAAGGGGCGAGGGTCTGTACAGAGGGAGAGTGTGCGGGAGTTGGGGCTGGTGCCAGCGGTAGGCCGGTAGGGTCGGACTTCTCCTCCTCGCGATGCATGTCCTCCAGTCTGTCGTCTCTTGGCTGGCAAGAACAGAGCACGCGGGGATGCGCGCCACACACTCCTCTGTCCTGTGGGCGATGTAATCATGACGAGCTGTGGTAACGAACCCACACCAATGCTTCTGAGGCTAGGGGACACGATTTGGACTCGAGGGCAGCTGTTGTTGTCGAGTAAGAGTAGGCTGTGCAGGACGGGGCAGCCGGTGGTGAGCAAGGCGTGCAGGGAGCTCTCCGATATGGTGACGTTGCGAAGCGTCAGCCGCTTGAGAAGCGGCAAATGGAGCGCGCCGGCGGCGTTGTCGAAGCCGCCGCAGCCGCCGAAGCTGGCGGCGCGAAGGGTGCGAAAGAAGCGGAGTGCCGACGCGGGTAGCGGCAGCACCGGCGGCAGGAGCTCCCAGCCCGCGTGGCCGAGGTGGAACTCGAGCTCCTGGAGGTGGTCGAGGGCGGGGGACCGGAGCCAGCCGTCTAGGGTCTCGGCGGCGTCGTCCTTGCGATCCCCGCGTTCCCCGTAGCCCATGTCGATGGCGAAGCGGCGGCCACGGCGGCCCTGGTGCGAGGAGAGGATGCGGGAGATCTCTAGACGGGGGATCGTTGGGTCGCCGTAGAGGTCGATGTTGAGAGGAGCAGAACGCCATAGCTGGCGCCAGCGGGAAGAGAGGACCTGCGTGCGGGCGCCGTCCTTGGTGGGGAGAAGCGAGACGATCTCGCCCAGGACGCCGTCGGGGAGGCGGCTGATGTGGTCCTCGTGGCGCTCTTCTTCTTCCAGTCTCCTCTTCTTGTTGGCTCTGGTGACCACTCCAATGGTGGCGCGGCGGCCGGCGGTGACGGAGGCAAAACCCATTCGTGAGCTTTTATATATGGTATTGGTATGCACACGTTCTTGGGCCTAATCCATCTTTTTTGGCCCAATGCAATCTGATTCTATCTGTTTGATTGTTCCATTGACTATTTACTTGACTGATTTGTCAAAACCCGTTCAACAAAGTAGAACATTTAGCCATTCACAGAACATGAATCTTGCCATGCTCTGCACTTCCCAAGAACATTTGAAGACAGAGACTCGCTCACACTTGACCATCATCTAACTGCATTCAGGTACGACGGCAATGGCTAGTGGACTGAGATGCAGCGGCAAACCTAGAACTTAAAATATATAGATTGCTCAAGAACATGGGTCTGAATCCTGAACATTGTACCGATAGAACTGAACTGAACATTGGCAATTGTTTGTTCGAATCAGGTGTACCCGAACGGGGGTGGTGGTGGAACCTGAGGTCGGCGATGTGGAAGCGGCAATACCTCGGCCACAGCAGTTCTACCTAAGTGTCTGTACGCCGGAGCAGAGCTTCTTCAACTAGTGCAGCATCCTGACCAACGCCATACCAGGATGCAGAGCATACATGGCTTGATCCGTCATACTACTTATATACGTCTCCTAGAATAAATCATTCTACCTATGAAGCTGAAATTAAGGTTATAGTAGGCGACAAGAGTGTTCTGTTGTAGCGAAAGAAAAGCTCATACTGCTATTCTTTGATGGTGATGTCAGTAATTTATTTCTCCTTGTGGTTTTCCTGTGGTTAAGTAAGATCTCAGACTAAAGCTGTCCAATGATCTTTCCCCCCTAATGCGTTGTTCATTCATGATTCACAGAGACAGTGCATGGTTTTATTTGTGTGTAGAAGGAGATGTAAACAGAACTCAGCAGGGTTCAGCTTATCCAACCAAATTTCAAGCCACAAGATAGATGTTGAACCCTACTAAACACGAAAGGAACCCAACAAAACTCAGCAGGTTTCTAGTGTTTCACTTTCAAACCCTCATTTGCTCAAAAACATGAACACATCCACTCTTCACTTCCATAGCGAGTTGAAGTCTAGGGGTAAACACTACTACAGGACTTTTATCACTGCCGCCTCCAAAACCATTTTCACAGCCGGTTTTGGGGAGGCGGCAGTGATTTGTCGACAGTGAAAATCACATTTTCACAGTCGGTTTTCACTGCTGGTTTAAGACCTGAACCGGCTGTGAAAAGACGATTTTCACAGCCAGTTTTCGACAACAAAACCGGCTGTAAAAATGGTGTGAAAATGGTGTTTTCACAACCGGTTTTTATCCGAACCGCCAGTGAAAATATCTTTTGAATAAAAAAATAAATATAATTCACAAATTATACAGCACAATAATACACATAAATAGCACAATAAATTATACAGCCACAACATTATATCGCAATATCAAATCCATACGTCAGTACCACAATACCAAATTCATACAAATCTCTCACAAATCTCAAAAGCATACATCAAGTCCATAAATCAAGTCCAAACATCAAGTCCCTACATGCAATACATCAAGCCATACATCAATCTCAAGGTCCAACACATCAAGTTCTTATTCAACTCGCAATCTGGTCCTAAATCAAATAGAACTCGCCATCTTCAGCCACAACATGGTCCAAAATAAAACCACATAGTTGTTCTTGAAGTGCCTAAATCTCAGTAAGAAGCAACTCGGAAGTTTCAGGAGTGTTATTCTACAAAAAATATGACATAGCAAATGTATTTTGTTACAAAAGATGAATAAATATTTACAGCAGAATATGATATAGCAAAAAATATATTTAGTTGCAAAAAGATAAATGTATATAATAACATGGATGTTAAATTTATAACCTGATCATGTGCTTCAACAAAGCTATCTTTGGTTTCGCAGTGCATATAATGCATAACATAGAACCCGCATAGATTGTTCCCTGGAGGCTGTCTTAGGATCCACTCCTTATTAATGACATCAAATGTTTTTGTGTAAGGCCTATAAATGATGCCGCCTCTTTTCTTGTACTTCTCTAAGGCACTAGATGACATTACAAACAATTGATAACGTTAGATAGTTCTATATGTAACATACGTATCAACATTATTTGTCATAAATGGTCATCTTGACTTGCGTGTTGAGGAGGTCAATTAGGGGTTGGATGTACCCATGCTTCCTCCGTTTCAAGTCATATACCCTGATAGTGCTATGGTCAAGGCTGATTTCGATGAGAACATGGTGGAAACTGCATTGAGGATACAACACTAAGATACTTTTACGCTTGTTAAATGGAAGAAGAAATTTTAAGACACACTTACAAGCAATTGTACGAAAGGAGTATTCGTTTCTTCTTCTGCATCTTGAGGAAAGCATGCACCAGGTAACTCAGGCAATCAGGTTTCATAATCTCGTCCCCATTAACAGCTTGAGGGTCTAAGAAGCCTACTTCATCATTGCCTTCTTCCATCAACTTGTGTGCCACCATCCTACAAAATGAGGATTCTTCTAGACATGGTTGTCAATGCAAAAAGGTGTAACGAGACTATTAGTTAAGACACTTACAGAGAAAACAAGCTCATGATTGAACAATCTAGGGCATTCTGCTGATATAACTCGTATAGTGACTCCCATTCAACCCACACTACGCTTTCTTTGGGCAGCGATGGTGGCCAACGCATAAGCTTCGCTATCTTTGCGTTCGCGAACAGTCGCTTTAACCAGGAAATTATCGGGAAATATCAAACAACCTTCACAGGCGGCCTCATGTTCCGTTTGCATTCCATTGCAAGTGCAGATGCACACTTGTATCGTGAAGCTTTGCACACTGGGCACTCAGCCAACTCTCCATATCTGCCACGGTACAAGATGCAATCATGGGGGCAGACATGGATTTTTTGAACCTCGAGCCCCATTGGGCAAATCATCTGCTTTGCCTCATATATGTTCTTAGGCAATCTATTCGGGCTTGGAAGCATAGTTTGCAGAACACCTAGCAAATCATTGAAACCTTTGTCGGACAACCCATTACTTGACTTCAACTCCAATAGCCTAAGGTCTGCTTCCAATTTACATTTGGTACAACCTTTGTACAATGGTGTCTTGGCATCCTTTCTCATCTGCTCCAACTTCTTCAAACTTTTTTCATCAAGGAATTCTGGCTCCCCATCACGTATCATCCTATCTATGCCATCCAATACAACATCTGAAGCTAAAGTCTCTTGCATGCTTTCCTGGATCCCTTCCTCCACTGTATCATGCAATGATTCCTGCATTGTTTCTAGCAATGATTCCTGCACTGTTTCCTACAATGATTCATCTGCTGTTTCCTGCAATGATTCCTGCACTGTTCTGTGCACATACTCAGCTTTTCGTTTCCGCCCGTTTCTAGGAAGGGAATCCCTAGAGACTTCCTCTGCTTCATTCTCCCCATTCTCCCCATGCATGTTCCAAATTTTATAATTTTGCTTGAAACCCCTAGTTAGTAAATGGCGGCGGATCTACTCGATGTTTTTGAACTGCTTCTGATTCATGCTATTTAATTTTAATCATTTGAAATATTCCATACAATATTACTTGAATATAGTATCAAGCAAACAATAGCATGATAATTCAAAACTGAATTGCAACCATTAAAATGTATTTACTCTAAGAACTCTGATCCAATAGGTTCATAAAATCATTAAAATACCCCATATATCTCTATAGTTTCAAGCAACTCGTGCGCTATATAAGAAATGTTAGCAAATTCATGGTAGGATGGATACTGACCTTGAATGAAACAATCCGAGCTCAAGCTTTATAATTGAATATCATCCATGTTTCCTGTATTATCAAAATTATCTAAAATGGAAAAGAGCCTTCTCATCAAATTCCACTCAAATTCCAAAATACTTAACTCATCAAGCAACCATCAACTACAATGAGTAGCTACCAACCTTTAACCAATCTAGAGAGGATCAAACTTCACAATCCGAGCTCCTCCATGAAATAAATGGTGATCGAGTAATGGCATCTAAAATGAAGAACACAACCTTTCCATCAAATTCACCTCAAATTTGATAAATTCAACCAATCAAACAAGCAAACATCAACTAGAGTGTGTAGCTACCAACCTAGAGATGATCAAACTTCACAATCCTAGCTCCTCTATGGAAAAAATGGTGATCAATGGCCTCTGAAATGAAAAACACCCTCTTCATCAAATTCATCCAAAAATTCATAATGAAGCAACATAACAATTGGATGAAAGTATACATAGATATGAACCAACCTTGGCACAAGTTGGTGAGGTCTAATCTTCAAAAATGGAGTCTTCTTGAGCAAAATTGGAAGTGATGGCCGCAACAATGGTGAAAAGAGAGGGGAGAGTCGGGTTGGAGAAGAAGGAGGTAGGCAAATATATGCTGCGCCATTTTCACTGGCGGGTTGGGGCCTAAACTGGCTGTGAAAATACCATTTCACAACCGGTTTAGGCCCCAACCCGCTAGTGAAAATTGCCCCCTTTTCACAGCCTGTTTAGGGGCAGAACCGGCTGCGAAAATCCATTTTCGCAGCCGGTTCTGTCCCTAAACCGGCTGTGAAGGGAGGCCATTTTCACAGGCGGGTTGGGAGCCGAACCCGGTTCGGTTCGGGCCGAGCGACTTTTAGGGTAGGAGAGAGAAAAACCGGCTGTGAAAATGTTTTTACTGCCGATTTAATAGAACCGGCTGTGAAAATGCCACCTCAAAAAATGGTTTCTGTAGTAGTGAAACATCCGCATCCAGCTTCCAAACAAGCCCAATAAAAATTATTTTTTAAATAAAAAAGCCCCAACGACAGCAATGATCAAATAGAAGCGAAAAAGAGCTTTGGGGCCTGACGTTGAAGATCTTTTGCACCAACGAAACTTGAAGCACAATCACTACTACACAAAACTCATCACTGCCGGTTCCAAACCCCTCTTCACCAATGGTTTTGGCCACCGATAGTAAAAAAGCGGAGGTGAAAACTTTTGCCATCACGACCGGTCGGCGGTGATGTCAATATCCCAGAACAAAAAAAAAACCCTGCCAGTGCGGCCTCGCGCTCGCCGTGCCACCGTTGCTCGCCGGGGCCAGTGCGGCTCGCC
>CM014271.1:84679519-84700092 GCA_004135705.1 Alloteropsis semialata | reverse complement strand
AACACACACACACACCTAAATTTTCTTCAACAAGTAGAACTTTGTTGTAGCTCTATATATTAGCCTTACATGCTCACATGCAATGATATTTTGGCTGTTATCTCTCACTCTTTTCTTTTGTGACGATATATAGGGTATATGCACGCACACTTTTATTTGTACATGATCGAGATCTATCACACTGCATCGTCAATGACAAAGATGCATATACATATGCATTCATCTGTGCAGTTAACCGGCCGTGCATCATTCCACTGACAACCAGGTGAAAAGAAATTAAACAATGGGTATATCACGAACTCTTCCCCGTCCTTTTAAAATAAAATCTAGCAACAAAGAATCCAATGATAAATTACAATATTCCAGGAAAAGAGATAACAAATCCAATGATAAATTACAATATTCCAGGAAAAGAGATAACAAGTGTCAAGACACTGAAAAGTGACTAAACCTCGGTGGATATTCCCACATGAAAACATGTACTTGTCAAGACACCAAGTATTATTGAATCCTTTGAAAGGGGTCGAGTGTTGACAGATCATGTACTTGCTGAGCACATGGTTGACTAGATATGACCCAATGCGAGATACAAAATCAATCCGTGCACCACTTGAAGCCCTCTTATTGATGTGGAGAGCAGCCTACGCTGCAGTCTTGTAATCCAATCAATGTCTCTATCATCTCCAAGGTTTAACTGAAGCGCCATTGACTCTAGCACACTTGCATTCATTAGAAAGAAGTTGGCAAAGTTAATAATATGTGAATTCATACCATGAAAGTATGCTACAACAATTTTCCTTAGGCGGATGTCAAGGGTACTGGTAGGTACCCGGTACGGTGTTCATCATACGATGCATTTCCTACCCCAATATATGTTATCTGAAGAAGCAAAGTGAACATAAAAACAGTGTCAATTAATGCATGATCAACCCAGCTCATTTAGAACAACCATCAATATATATAATAGTAAGTGGAAAAATAATTCAAATGACCACTCTGGTCCAGAGAGTCACCTCCATGTACAACTTGTCCAAGTAGGGAAAGCACTTGATCAAGTTAATTATCACATCCAAACAAGGTTTCATATGGGATAAAGCTAGAACCCTCACACTTGGCACCACCGCTGTCAAGCTAGCAACGGTCGATCTCTGAGTCAAAGCGTAAATGTACACACATCTTGATAAGACAAATTATAGAACTTGGATCCATCATGAATAAAAAGCGAGAATAATATTGTGCCCCCGTACCTGAAGAGCTGTGGTGCCAAATTGAAGCATGTGGTTGTGGCCCTGGAGTTCCCCAAGAATATTCAATCTTGGCGCAGAGATTACCGAGATGCCTATCTCCATTCCTTTGAAAAATAGTAATCTTTCCAGGCATGGGGCGTCCTCGATGACGAGCTCTCGTAACCTGGGTGCTCGATCACCACAGTGATGTCCCCATCTAGAACCCACACCGATGCTTCTGAGGCTAGAGGACACGATTTTCAATCGAGAGAAGCCTCTGTTGTCATGTATCTGCAAGCTCTCCAGGACAGAGCAGCCGGCGAGCAATGCGTGCAGAGAGCTCTCCGAGACTGTGACATGGAAAAGGGTCAGCTTTCTGAGAAGCGGCCAGTGAAGCACTCTGCCATTGTTTTCTCCATCCGGGAAGACGCATGCTTCGAAGCTTGCGACGCAAAGGGTGGAGGAGAAGCGGAGCACCGATGCCGGCAGCGGCAGCGGATTAGTCTCCCAGCAAAAGAGGCCAAAGTCGTAGAGGATCTCGAGCTCCTGGAGACCGTCGAGAGCGGGGGAGCGGAGCCAGCCGTTCAGGGCCTCCGTGGCGGTGCCGGGGTTGTACAGGTGGCTGTAGCGGATGTACAAGCGGCTACAAGCGGCGGCCGGGGCCCGGGTGCGCGGAGAGGACGCAGGAGATGTCGCCATCAGGGGCCCGGGTGCGCGGAGAGGACCGCGTCCTCGGCTCGCAGATATCGACGTTGAGAGGAGCGGAGCGCCATAGGTGCCGCCATCGGGAGGAGAGCACCTGCGTCAGGACGCCGTCAGGGAGGAGGCTGATGCGGTCGGCGAGCTCTCGTTCTTCTTCTTCCAGCCTCCTCGTCTTGCCTCCCGTGAGCACGCCCATGGCGATGTCAGTTCTTGGATGGCGGCGCCGGTGGGAGATCGGCGTCGAGGATCGAGATGCGTCTGCGCTGTAACGGCGTTCAGGTAGGGCAATGGCCAGTGTTGGGCTTCTGCGCATGTTTGTGGCCCAATAGGTTTATGCCTATTGGGCCACAAACCTATTGGGCCCGATCGTCCGAGGAGCCGTCGGCCTGAAACTGTCCATTGATCTTTCCCCAAATGCACTGTTCACAGGATTCAGAGATGTATACGGTGGATGGTTTTCTTTGGATGCATATCAGATAGTGTGTGAAAGGAGATGTCAACAAAAGTCAGAAGGTTTTAGCTTCTGAAATGCGACCAAATTTCAAGCTACAAGATGTAGATACCAACTTAAACTTGGGTACGGATAACGTAGAGTTTTCTAGTGTTTCAGTCTCGGATGCTCATTCATTTGCATGCCCTAGTTATGAAATGAGAATAGAAATATACTCTTTTGTTTTCTCACAAACAAAATAGTAGGATCCAGAAACAATAAGCAAAAAAGTGCACGTGTCCACCAAATAATCTGCGTGCTTAGCAATGTCCCCTTGATCAGGCAGAGAGATCAGCTGTTACCATGTTCTTGTGCTGTTTTTAGGAGTTCCTGTGCTTCCTTCACAAGAGAAGCGAGAGACCTCGCAGGCTTGATCACCTCGCGATCATTCTCAGCAAAGAGCATGCAGTCATCAACCTCTGACATGGTTCCCAAAGCCTCTGTCAGCGCTTCCTTGAAATTATGTTCATTGAAATGTTGGATGCAGCTAGGCTTGATTTGAATCATAGCCATCACGACATGGCAGGTAAGCTTCACTACTCCCAAACACTCAGCCCATCTGTGCTTGTTCGCTTCTAGTATCTCCTTGAGCTTGTTCACCAGTGCTGCATCTTCAGGGATGGCACGAGCAAAATCTTCTCTACTGATCACATTTTCGCTGCATATCACCACGGCGAGGGATAACATGGCAGCCACAAATTTTCTTTCCTCGGATTGCTTCTCGTTTCCCTGAGTGTGAGGCTGTACACTGTCTGATTCTTCTAGGGCATGGCTTTCTGCATCATTCTCTGCTGCTGGACTTTTGCTTGAACCAGCCCATGTGGCTCCATCTGCACTTGTTCCCATATTGCTGGATTTTATTTCATCGAGCACCTGCAACAAATATATGTTTGAACTGTCTGGGAACATGTTTTCTACACTACAGAAGTAAAAGAATAAACTGAGAGGTTGCGAACAACATCAAAAATCCATATGCAGTGGCAGAGGTAACGAGTTACCTTGGTCAATAGGTGGATCGCCTTTTGCTTGGAGAGTATACCAGCAACATTAGCATCTCTTGCAGTGCGAATGGGAAGCAATCTGGCCAGTGCTTCCCCTGCTTTTCCCCTCAGTCTGGTGGCCTTCTCCATGTCTGCTTGTTCCACTTCAACTACAGTTTTGTTGGCCTCTTCCACCGTAGTATTGCTGGCCTCTTCCCCAAGGAAGATGCGTAGCAGGGCCATGAAAAGCTTGCTAAAATCCAGATTTTTGAAAGAGCCATCAAAGGCTAACTCAGTCAGGATCTCGAGGGCTTGTTCATGCAATCGTTGGGCTCCTTCACTGTCAGTCTCCAGAATAGCCATCAGATTGCTGACAGCCTCCGTGTTACTCGCAAGCTCCTGCCGCAGCCTTGTGGCGCCATCTCCAGGGCTGGTAAGCAGCCTGCTCACCACTGTGAGTGACATGCTTAGCATTTCAACCACCGCGCCCTCCTGCACATTGCTGAGGAAGTCTGGGCTGCTCAGTGGTGATGTGATCATACAGAGCAACCGCTGGTGTCTGCTTATCTCTGCACAGTTTTCTTGGTCTCGTGTGAGCCTCTCAAGAATCAACATGCCGGTGGAAATCAGCTCCTTGGCTCCTCTAGATTCATAGAGAAATTCGCACATGTCGTCTCTGTCTTCCTGGATAGCAGCTTCCACCGCTTCTTGAAATCCATAACAGAATCCCCTGATGAATCCCTTGATGGATTCACATACGAAACTTGTTCTTTTGCTCTTGGGTAACCCAGCAGGCGATGAAGTAACTACCTGTTCATGGTCTTGGTCAGTTTGGTCTTCGATGGGCACTACCATGTGGGCATCTTCTTGATGGTCAGGAACAGGAAGTCTCTGTTGAGGATTGTTCTCTGACGGACAGGTAACTTGTGGCTCAGAATATTGCTTACAGCTGCTGCTTCTTTCAAGTAGTAGGGAACAAATGCACTGCACTGTACCTGGTAAGTGTGCTACATTGATGTCAGTGGCAAGATGAGCTACAATTCTTGCGGCGCGCTCTCTCCTCTCGATGTTATCAGCTGTGCCTCTCAGGCCAGTCATGGCAATCAGGTTCTGAACAGAGACCATATTTGACAGTAGCTGCTGTCTTACATATGCATCGTCCTTATCAAAGAGCTTGTCTAGTACCCTTGCTCCCCACAGATGGCCATTCCCAGATGCAGAATGGAGCAACCCAAGAGCGTATGTGATCAAGTTCCAGTTGCTGGGCAGCTCCCCGTCCTTGTTGAACCTGCGTCTTGTTTCTCTATAGTAGTTCACAACTACTTTTGGGCTCCAGCTCTCATATCCGCATTGCTGTTCCGTCACCGTCGCCACTAGGGAAACTGAAAGTTTCCGCATCTTGTCAAGACTAGCCCAGTACACGGCGAATAAGCTCTGGAACAGAACTAGAGCATAGAAGATGTCCAGTGCGGCGGCTAGTTTTCCCCTGTTGCTAATATCTCCACCACCTGCATCGCCATAGTCTCGCTGTACAAGGCGCCACAGCGAGACCACAATGGTCACACATGGCGTAACTTTTAACGCCAATTCTGAAAGACACGTTTGTAGAATAAGCTTGAACAATAAGGCTATAACCAGCATGGTTATACGAGTCCGCCGGGCCACGCGCGTCCTGATCAAGTTCTGATGCCCGATGATAAAAGCAATGACTTTTCCCTCTTCCATATAGATCCCTCTTTTAATCTCGTGGTCATAATTGTCTACCATCCTGCAGTGTAACATATGCTAGCTGGGTCAGCTAGGGATAAGATCAGTGTGCGGAGAATTGAGATGCTAAAGAATTCCTCCACATATGTAAAGGAAGGAAATAATTCATATAAGCAATTGTATCTCATACTCTCATAAGTATATTGTAATATATTGCTTCACGTGTAAGCAATTATTGTCCGTTTCTACATGATATTACTCTTCTTGAAAGCCATGCTATTTTGTCTTACCAGAAGGGGGAATTGCTCTCAAGTTTGTTTTTCACCGTCTGCATTTTCACGACGGAAAAGTAACCCCCTAATATTCATCTGCCATTATGAAATATAAGATAAAGTAACCCCCTAATATTCATCTAAATTACCCACATATGCCATTATAAAATATCTTAAAATAACAGTCTAGATTTGCATATATATACCTACATATGCTATTATTAAAAATAATATATATAATTATAAAATATCCTAAAGCACACCGATATATGATTTTAAATTACTTATTTCTACCGTAAATTGTTAATATAGAAAATATAAATTTAATGTATGTATGCATTATGTATCTCATCATGTAGACCATATATAAATGCTCGAAGGAAGTTATGAGAAGACATATTTCCATGTTAAGCATGTACCTCAAACTCTAAACTTGCATCTAAATTACCCACATATGTCATTATAAAAAATCCTAGTACGCCGATATATAATTATAAGTTACCTTATTTCTACCATTGTCAATATGAAAAATACTAACTTATTAAGATATATACGCACGATATGTGTGCCACCAAGTAGACCATAAACAATGAGAATATCAATTTTCATGTCAATCGCGTATAACTCAAATTGAAGGTTCAATTAAACACATATAAAAGTGTGGTGCAAAGTGAAAAACAATTAACAGATAAGTAAATAATTTTGATTATTAGTTAGAACACAAGAATTTTCACGAGTCTTAATACTCATATGCCAAATTGTTAGCCCATACGGGAGCACGGATGGATAGACTAGTATATACTAATTGCTACTCCCTCCGTTCCAAATTATAAGTCATTCCAACATTTTTGGAGAGCCAAACCACTTTAAGTTTGACTAAAATTATAGAAAAGACCGCAAAGATTTATGGCACCGTACAAATGCGCTATGAAAATATGCGTAATTAAGAATCTAACGGTACTTATTTGGTATGATAATTATTTGTACTTAATTGTAAAAACTTGGTCAAAATTGAGATAGTTTGACTTTTCAAAAAAGTTAGGATGACTTACAGTTTGGAACGGAGGGATTAATGTTTTGCAAGAATTATTGGGTGTACACTTGTATACCCATGTCCTTATACTAGGAGTCTTGTGTGGACCAATGGTGGTCACCCTTGGATGATGAGTGATTGGCAACCGTTGTGTGGTTTGATGTATCTCTTGGCTTGTGATGTGCAGGTGTAGGATGCGACATGGCGGTCGACGACATGTGGTGAAGGTCAAGCGCGAAAGGTTTATGCCGATGGACCAGGGCGGTGAAGGGTGAACGAGTAGGCTTAGACCGAGGGACCCGAGGAGTCCGGGCGGAGTCATGGGCGATCCACATGGTGCGCGGAAGAGCAAGAGTACATGATGGGATGAAGACGGCGTCGGTCGAGTCAAGCGAGACGGAGGCGAGTCGAGTAGGCGGCCCGAGAGCGGGAGCGAAAGACTTGGAGGCGTCGGAGGCTTGGCGGAGGCCGGACACGCGTCGACATCGGTGAGTCACGTCGTGCGGCGGCGTGCAAGGAGGGTTTGACCAGTTTGGCCTCAAAACTGGGGGTGAGTCACGCCTGCGGGGTGTGCAAGCGGGTTTGCCGGTTTGGGCCTCAAAACCGGGGGTGACAAGTCGAAGGACGCGTGGCACCATCGCGAAGCTTGCGTCGAGGCGAAGCGAAGTCGTGAAGGAGTCGGGTCCGTCCGATGCATGCAGAAAAAGTTGGACGGTTTTACCCCTGGGGGGTATTTGAGTTGTGTGCTTCATGTAGGGGCATTTTGGTCTTCTGGCCAAATGCCTATATGTATGGGAGAGGCTGAAATTTCAGCTATCTCTTTGGCTAGTGGGGGGAGTGCTCTTTTCATTTTGGGGTGCTCTTGGAAGAGAAGGAGAGAAGAGAGGAGTGGCTCTTTGTTTGAGTTTTTTGCCATCCAAGTTTTGTAATACTTGTGAGTGGCTTGTAACCGGATATGACTAAGTGATTCATAGTGATTTCATCTTCTTAATCTTGTGCCTTTTTTAGATAATGGAATGAGTTCCGGCTTCAACCCTCTTGAAAAGAGAGAATCAGTCCACATTATTACACGTAGTAGACCAACGCTACACGCACCATAAAAAAAAGTTTAACCAAAGAACCATAGCATCAATAGCTAATTCGTAAGCTAAAAGGCCATCCATGGGAAACAAAAAAGCGAAGAGCTGATGCCTCCAGTGTACAGCATGCCTGGATCATCATCTCCTTTCTATCCTCACTGTGCTGCAACTGCGCCCGTGCGTTTTTCTTTTTCGGTTTTTCGGAGGTATTTTCGGGGAATTTTTGTTCTTCGCGATTGAGCCCAAATCCCGTGAGATTTGTTGGGGAAATATGTTGCTAGGATCCTTTGAGCATTTACCATATGATTCCCCTTCAAAACCCTTTCGGATTTGGCTTGATTTTGAAGATTTCCCCAAAACCGAGTTCTTGCTTAGGGTTTCGGTTTTCCCCAAATTCGTCGTGGTTACTTGAGCTTTTCGAGATCTTCTTTGTAGATCTATTAGCCCTTGGGGTTGTGATCATGTGGCTCAAGTATTGTTTCAATCCATGATGTGTGAAGAAAGTAATTTAGGTTTGAAGTTTGTGCCTTTGCTTTGCTTGTGTTCTTGTTTCAACGGCAAGCGGGACGTGCGGAGCGGACGCACGCGGGGCCCAGAGTGCTCAGACGAGCGCGCGCAGCCACGCCCGGCAGCTGTCCGGCACACGACGGCGCGGCGCCCCAGCTCGGCAGGAGGGCACGAGCTCAGTGCGGTTCCCGCACGCGGCTCGGAGCGTGGCCACGCGCGGAGCGGCTCGCGTGCAGCCCAGCTGCGCTGCCAGCAGCTTGCGGCCCAAGCGGGCACAAGCAGGGCAGGCGGCCCAGCTCAGCCTAACAGGCCAGCTGCTCAGCAGGACCTCGGCTCGCACAGCCCACGGCTGCCATCAGCCTGACGCAACGCGGCCCAAGGCAGCAGCTGCAGAAGCTGCTACGCAGGAGCACTGCAACGCAGAGGCAGCAGCAAGTAAGGTTTGACTTTTAGCTATTGCAATCATTAGCCTATCATTGTTAAATCATTAACTAATCATTGCAGGTTTATTTAAGTAGCATTTTATTTAAGTAATTAATGCTTGTTTAGTTGCCTAATTAGTTTCCCTCTTTTTACTAATCATGCTTTTTTGGCAGCAGAAGGGGAAGAGATAAGGCCACTAGCTGGCGCTGCTCGTCATGGGAGATTTTTTTGGCATGCTCACGTTAGTGCCGGGTGGGAATACTGCTCGATACTAGTGGTTGTCCTATTAGTACCCGATGGAGCTACCACCCAGTACTAATGCACCTTAAACACATTAGTACCAGGTGAAGCCTCCACCCGGTACTAATAGGCTACTTTTAGTACCATGTGGAGGCTCTATCTGGTATAAAAATGTGTCTAGCGGGGCTACTACTTGTGTCTGGTACTAATGCTAGGTCTATTTTTGACCGGTACTGATGTGTTTTTTTTTGCCATCGCACGAAAACCCCTTTCTCTAGTAGTGGTGGAGAAAGAAAATCGGACTCAAAGCATTGATTGTATTATGTAAGATGCTATGGATTATATAAAAACACATTAATTGTTTAAGGTGATATTATATACATATGCACATATGGCAATTGCCCGTAGCAATGCACGGGTATATTTGCTAGTTAGGTTTCAGAGAACTGCTCCCTATGCTGCACGGATACGGATACGTGTATCCGTATCCGGCGGATACGGATACGCGGATACTCCAAATCTCAGAAAAACCCGATACGCCGATACGTTTCAGCTTTTTTTAAAAAAATATATAAATAAATATAAGATTCAGTTCTCACTTCTCATTTCTGATAGACTGACACAATAAACATAAGTTCAACATGGAAGATGAATAATAGAACAGAAGTTCAACATGGGAAGATAAATAATAGAAGTTCAACATGGGAACAAACAAATGAACAATCACCAACAGCTACTCCTCCTCAGGTTCTTCATTCTCATTCACTGCCATTGAATCTGCCTCCACATCACCAACACCAAGACCAAAAGATACAGCCTGCAGCTCAGGTTCATCAAGGGAGAGATCAGCCACTTCAAGAAGACCGACACCACCTAGAGAATCAAACTGATCTCCTCCCACATCCCACATTCTTGTTTCTCCTGTCCTGTATGTCTCTGTTCTTCTTGACAAATGCCTTAGATTTGAGTGCACAAAGACTAGATCTTCAGCACGCTCTGGAGTTAAGGCATTCCTTTTGACACTATGAACAAAGCTATATGTACTCCAGTTTCGTTCACAGCAAGAAGATGAGGCTGGTTGGCTGATCAATTTGATGGCCATAGTCATCAATAAAGGAACAGATTGTCCATGATTTGTCCACCATGTCATGGGAGAAACAGCCCATCTATCATGAATTGAATCAGGATCATTGAATTCTTCTGAACAACTTGAGAATCTGGAGTACTCTTCTTTTACTTGAGCTAATTCTTCTGGCATACGAAAAAACTTTTTGAAGCAAGCCATTCTCATTTGTGATACCTCTTTGTCCTTGTGGGGGGGAACACGGCCAACACTTTCTTCAAGCCACCGCCTTGTGTAGTATCTACAATTTCAGAACATTAGCATGTTAAGAATTGAAGAATAAATGCAAATATACAATCTGAACCAGTTTAGATAGTGCAGATTTATACCTTGGATTAAGTGAATGAGCCAAACAATGTAGTGGATTATTCCCCTTTTTCCATCTGGCAATTAAGATGTCATGAATAACTGAGTATAAGTCAGACACATCATCACCTTCCTTCCCTTCCCAAAGATATATTTCTTTCTTCACTTTGTCAATCATTGAATCCCACATTTCATAAATCAAGTGAAGACATGGTGTGTCTGTGTCTGCCATTCTTATCATTTCATATATAGGAGTAGTAATCTTAAGAATGTGCTCCACATTACTCCACCACACATCACTCAGAATCTTTTCCTTCACAGTCTGGGCATTCCTAGCAGTTGGAGCGTCCTCTTTGTAAACACTCCACTTGTCACTAATCACCATTTGTTGGAGAGACATTTTTATCTCAACAAAACGTTTCAACATAACCACAACCGAAGCAAATCTTGTATCAGCAATAGACAGCAACTTCAAAGGGCTAAACTCATTGAACATGGAAAGACGCATGCCATGATTCATTATGAAATTTTTTATCATAATTGCCTCAGTTTTAACAGTGCTAAAGAATTCAAGTTGGCTCCAAGCAAATAAATCATCAGCGGAAGGATTCTTTGGAAGTTTAGGCTCACATATACTTTTCATAGCAAGATTCAAAGTATGCACAACACATGGTGTCCAAAATATGTTATCATATTCAGCTTCTATGAGGAGACCCGCACCTTTGCAGTTTGCAGCATTGTCTGTGATGATCTGTACAACATTGTGGCGACCTACTTCATCAATAACAGACCTCAACTTTGCAGCAATGTATTCTTTTGTCTTGATTTCACCCTGACAATTATCAGCCCTCAAGAATACTGGTGCCTTCTCAGAAATGGCGACAAAGTTGATTATTGGTCGCCTTTGTGGGTCTGACCAACCATCACAGCAGATAGTGACTCCCTTTTCTGCCCATGTGCTCTTTGTACTCTCCAACAGACCCTCTATGTGCCTTCTTTCTTGTTGAAGGAGTGGCTCCCTAGCCCTGTTGTACCCAGGAATCACATAACCTTGCAAGTCATGGCTGCAAGCAAAGGAAAATGCTTTAATTTGTATCCGTGTACGTATCCGATACGCGATACGGCACCATACCCAAGTATCCGTGTAACGTAGACTGCTCCGGTACTCCTCTTTTAATTTGTAGCACGAATCTTAAAGCAACCAATCATTTAATTGATTATTTTGTAATTATTTTTTTTATCTGGGTCCCGAATGGGCCTGAGCCTATCCTGGCCCAGCCGTGCCCGCCCGCCCAAGGATCCATTTGATCCGGTTTCCACGGTCATTCGTTCTCCCGAAGTCGCGGTCATCTCCCATTCATTCCTTCTCATTTTTCCTCTACTCTGCCTGTCCGGTCTCGCTCACCGCCGTCCCGCTCGCTGCCCTCCAGCTCGCCGCCATTTCGCTCGCCCTGCCCTCCCGCTCGCTGCGTCTCGATTCTCGATGGACGGCCGCCCCCGGCAGCTGCTCGTGTTCAAGGTCGGCAAGGAACACACCTGCGACGGCAGCGCGGCCGCAGGCGTCGCTGGCGAGAAAGGTTCCTTCATTTTCCTCCAGACTGTTCTCCTGTGCTTCTGTCTTCTCCGCGAGGCCGGCTTCTTCTCTCCTGAGCTCCGGCACACACCTCAAATCGCTCGACGCCAATACTGTAGTCTGCAGCCCGTGCTCGAGGTGTGTGTGGAAGGAGGCCGCGATGCTGCGCCAGTGTCAGCACCGCAGCCGTCGACAGCGCTGTGGTCCAAGCTGTTGGAGAAGCATCCATCAATCAGCTAGCTAGAGCACCCGTAGAAAAGGATGAAAGGAGGAAGCAAAAGACCTTTTATTGGCTCCGATTCAGGCTTTAGGGATGCTGATAAAATTGAACCTTTAAACTGAATGGAGTTAATAAATTTCTATGCACCATGTGACCCTACAGCAGATGTTAATAAATTTTACTTTGTTTAGTCTCATCATCTTAATTTGTCCCTTGTACTGCTGTGACATTCTACAGAGGAATGTTTCACCTGAACTTTATGCATCGTTGTGTTCCCCGGTACTGATTGACAACTTGTGAACAAAATAGAGTTTCAGGAAAATCACTGAATTTTCAGATATCTAGAATTGTGTATCATCTGTGTCTCATTGTGATATGAATATGAGTATCATCTTTGCCTCATTGTGATATGAATTCGAAGCTCAAAACAAGAATTGGTTGAAAGTGTATGAGCACCACCAAGACTGTGCATTCAGAGGGTCATGTTGCCTCATCAGCGTCGCGGGCGAGGGGACCTTCATCGGCGGCTACCAGGAGGCAGGGCGAGCGGGACGTCGGCGAGCAGGAGGGGGCGAGGAGGTCGGGGCAAGCGGGATGGCGGCGAGCTGAAGGGCGGCGAGTGGGATGGTGGCGAGCTAGACAGTTTGACGGGAGAAGGAACCGCCGTGCAAATCGGATCTGGATGGATCCTTGTACGGGCGGGCATGGGCTGGGCTAGGGTAGGGTCAGGCCCATTCGAGATCCAAATGAAAAAACAATTAAAAATATAATTAATTAAATAGTTGGCTGCTTTAAGATGCGTGCAACCAATTAAAAGAGGAGTACCGGAGCCGTTCTCATTAAATAAAGTCAGTTTACAAAACTACCTCCACAACCCTCTGGTAAATTCGCGAGACGAATCTAATGAGGCCTTTGACCGTACGATTAAAGGATGATTACTGTAGTAAATCATGGATTAATTAGGCTCATTAGATTCGTCGCGCAAAGTTGCACTCATCTGTGGCTGGGTTTTGTAAATAGACTTCATTAAAGACTCCATGCATACAAGATTCCTTTTTGTAAAATTTTTTCAACATCCATGTGAACACGGAGGATCCTGACAAAACACAGGACAACAAGCACGGCTCCACCTTCTATGATGTTTCTTATAAACTTTCTCCGAGTTTTCTTAAGTTACCTTCTGTGCTGTTCTTGAACACATCATAGGCATATATTTGAGGGGCCAAAACACTAAATTGCTCAAAACCACACAGAAATGTGGGCTAATATAATTTGTTTTTTTTTCCCGAAACACATTTAAATTAGCCTAGCTTCCTGGCAACCACAGGTGCTATGGACCATTGACCTTGACTCAGAAATTTGGGCACCAAACAAGCTACCCTTGTATAGTTGCCCATGTGTTTAGATTTCTTCTTCTTCGACACCAGTGGAATGCATATAGCTCATGACAAAACACAGGACAATCTTTTCTTTTATAAAAACAAAACACTGCTGGGCCTTGGACGGACCGGTGATAATTTCATCAATAATGCTTCCGAGGGACCGGCAATTACGGCTCTATCCTAGCTTTCCAGCCGGGTTGTATGTTTAGAACACGGCTAACTAAGTTGGTCAACACTGAGTATTCGTCGTCGTATTTTTCCGAGAGGATGAGTGTGTGTGCTGATGTTTTGGCCACGTCTCAGCATGAAAAGCCACTCACCCAATTCATCAGCCCACTGGAGTAGAGTACCTTTTTGAAACCAACCAACCATTCCTGGCGATGCTAAACGGTTGCAGGTCTTGACTGAGCGGTTGACTCAGTGGCTGGTCAGTTGTTCCGATCAATAGAGGCTTTTGTTGGTTAATTAGTATTTAATCTTGGTAGCCCTGATTGATTTGCTTCCCTTTTATCCGTTGTTCATCTTAAGATTCCACGGCTGTTAATTTGTTGCTGGAGAGATACAGGTTTTCAATTCTTTGGGGATTTTTTGGATTAGATTTTTGGGCTGTACCAAATATATAGTACCATTGAGAGAGACAGGTGAAAATTTTGAATTCAGGGACGAAGTCGCGTCTGCATCGATGCATGATATTTATCGAAATAATTGAGCCTTTTCTTTTACACAAATTTGGGGGAAAATTAATGGAAAAACGGTCAACAGTTACCCTGGGAATATGGAATGGCCGAGTAAGGGTTTCGTCCTCTCCCTGCACTATTCTTGCCGTTGCCGACGCCAACTGTGGCGTAACATCGTGCCAGTTCTTCAGTCAACACTCCATTATTCTGATGGCGATTACACCGGTTGTGTAACCTCAGCAAGAGAGTGATAGCATACGGCCCAACTGCTCATGCCTCTACGTGTGGTGGAAGTTGGGTGGAAACTGATTCCGGGATGGATTTTGGGCAAAAAATCTTGTGGGGTCATCATGGAACTTGTAGCAACAACCATGCATCCATGAAAACCCATCCATGTCCATCTGAAAAGGATAAGTGTGCCACCTCCACCGGAATAGAATGGTGCTTTAACTCGACAGATTAGTGCCAGCTCAAGCTGGAAGGAACATTCAGAGAAACACGTACGAAAAACAAAGCTATCAAATAATTCAGATAAAACACTAAAAACATTGCCGACACTGTAAAAATACGATTTATAGCAGCATCCTATTTTTTTAGGAGCTGTCCAAAAATTCATATTCTTTGCCGAGTGTCAAAAAAAACACTCGGCAAAGACACTCTTTGCCGAGTGTTTTTTTTACACTCGGCAAAGACACTGTTTGCTGAGTGTTTTAATTTGAATTGATTTACTACTTCAAAATGTGATTTGAATTATCACGTTGCCGTGTCAAAAAAAACACTCAGCAAACAGTACCAGGTGAAGCCTCCACCCGGTACTAATAGGCTACTTTTAGTACCATGTGGAGGCTCTATCTGGCTAGCGGGGCCACTACTTGTATCTGGTACTAATGCTAGGTCTATTTTTGACCGGTACTGATGTGTTTTTTTGCCATCGCACGAAAGTCCCTTTCTCTAGTAGTGGTGGAGAAAGAAAATCGGACTCAAAGCATTGATTGTATTATGTAAGATGCTATGGATTATATAAAAAGCACATTAACTGTTTAAGGTGATATTATATACATATGCACATATGGCAATTGCCCGTAGCAATGCACGGGTATATTTGCTAGTTAGATTTCAATGTGTGTTACCGCTCACCCACCGCCACCCCCACATCCAGCCTCACTACTGCCGCTCGTGCTCCTCTTCTCTCCCCTCCCGCCCCAATACGAGCCGCGCATGAACCGTCCAAATTAATGTCAGTACATTTTCAAAGCATTAATTCTCTTGGCCGGGAAATATCAGCTAGCAGCAACGGAATGCTAACCACCAGCGAAGCCGAAGCGTGAGAGCTTACCTGCATGCGAGTAGGATGCTGAGTCCAGTGAGAACCCAGAACTCCTTTATGCGCAGAACGCTGACGAAGCCGCCGAGGAGGACGACGGTTGACCACAGCAACGCCAGGGTCCCCAGACCACTCGTGATGTTCCCTGTGGCCGTCAGAAGCTTCACGTTGCGATTGATCAGCACTTCCGGCCTTCCCATGTCGTCCTTTCTCTCAACTCTGAAATTGAAGAAGCGCGCGCGAGAGCACGCTTGCTTGCTTTCCGAAGAGCACTCTGAAACTGAAGAGTCTGATTGGCTGGTTTGTAGGCAGGCATCCTGGTGGGATTCAGACAATTAAACGGCGAAAGCGGCCGGGTCTGTGTCGCCTCTGCCACCACGCAAAGTCAAACAAGCATTCATGGAATGGAATGGAAGAAGCAAAGAATCCACACTACCTTACAAACAAATCATGTTATCTAATCGAAGTTGCCACACCTATGTACAGTACGCCTACAAGAGTAGTGCGCCTAGAAAAAGGCAACTATGCTTCTTCGAGTCCGATTTCCCTTGTCCACTTGGAAAAGCTGTTTGTTGGATTGTCTCTTTCCAAACCGGTCGTTTTGGGCCCCTGTAGCAACTTCGATGGCGGCCGGCCAGTCTAGTCCTACGTAGGACCACGTTGTCAATCTTAGCTTCCTACTTGTGCAATAGGCCCACTTGTGTCCTCTCGTTCCTACCCTTTTTCCCTCTAGTCCTATCATGCTGCGGTGCCACAACGAGACCGTGTGAAGTAGCTTCATTCACGTGGCCGTGGGCTTGCTATGCCTCGGATGTCTCTCGTTGAATTTCCAGAACACGAATCGATTTTTTTGTTGGTCTGGGCCTGTCTCTTGCTGTCGTTTTTGGCCTCCCAAAAAAATATATGACAGAATTTCCTCAACTGTACTTCTCATGTACTCTCTCCCTCCTCTCTCTATATATATATATATATGTATAGTGTTTTGCAATCATATATATATATATATATATATATTTATATATGTATATATAGTGTTTTGCTATAATGCACCTGGGTGCATTTCCTATAGAAAATGCACCCAGGTCTGACTGCGTGCCTGGGCTGACCCAACATTGCCGAACGGACCCTTCCAGCACATGCACACATGCAAAACTAATAGTCCAATCTAAACACGTGATGCCAGTTCATGTGCATGTGCAGAATCTTTTTTGATTCGAATTGAAAAAATACGATATCTTCTAAACCGTAAGTCAAATCTGTGAACCGTTTGTTGCATCTTACTCGAAAAAATATGCTTAACAAAACTAGATCCAACATGAATATATTTCGTGCGTCTTTTAGCGAATTGCAACTTCGTGTGTTTTTCATTTGCAACTCTATATATGTTATATTTGTATGTGGTGTTTATAACCATATCCAGTTGCAACTCAGTTGCGCCCAGAGTTGCAACTGGATTTTCAGCTGTATGCAATTCGATTGCAATTGCAAACAAATGTTTGACTTTATGTTTAATAAATGCAATAAATGTTTGACTCTCAGTTGCGCCCAGAGTTGCAACTGGATTTGCAGCTGTATGCAATTCGATTGCAATTGCAACAAATGTCTTTCTGTTTAATAAATGCAACAAATGTTTGACTTTTTTCGTAAAAAAAACAAATGTTTGACTTTCAGTTGCGCCCAGAGTTGCAACTGGATTTGCAGTTGTATGCAATTCGATTGCAATTGCAACAAATATTTGACTTTCACCTTTTATCTAAACATTTGTTGCATTTGTCTGTTGTGTTATATTTTTGAATGTTTCTGTCCTTTTGTCACAAAAATAAATATTTGTTGCATTTGTCTAAACATTTATTGCGTTGTATTTTTGAATGTCTTTGTTTTTGTGTCACGAAACTAAACATTTGTTGCATTTGTATAAATATTTGTTGCATTTGTATAAATATTTGCTGCATTTGTATAAACATTTGTTGCGTACAGAGTTGCAACTACTAGTTGCAACTAGACTTGCAGCTCAACTCTGTATGTGTTGCAACTCGAGTTGCAACTCGAGTTGCAACACATACAGAGTTGAGCTGCAAGTCTAGATGCAACTAGTAGTTGCAA
This sequence comes from Alloteropsis semialata, assembly GCA_004135705.1. Taxonomy (NCBI): domain Eukaryota; kingdom Viridiplantae; phylum Streptophyta; class Magnoliopsida; order Poales; family Poaceae; genus Alloteropsis; species Alloteropsis semialata. The sequence continues at coordinate 84,682,725 of CM014271.1, read as the reverse complement.
TTGTATATGCTTCTGAGTTGCAATTGTATATGCTTGCGAGTTGCAACTAACAAAAAATGCACAAAATATATCCATGTTGGATCTTGTTTTGTTAAGCACATTTTTTCGAGTAAGATGCAACAAACGGTTCGTCGATTCAACTTACGATTTAGTAGAAAAAGTGAATTGAAGTTTTAAACACAAAAAGATTCCGTGCATGCATCATGCATGCAGGCAGTGGGTGGACGGGAGCGCGGGGTGCGGGAGCGCTCACGCGCTGGTTTTTTTCTTTTTCGGTAGTCTTGTTAAGGTCTGTGCGTTTCCTATACAAAATGCACCTTGTTGCATTTTAGCCTCTCCACATATATATATATATATATATATATATATATATATATATAGGACACGTTTTTCCTACTCGCGCGTGTAGCTACGCGCATCAGGTTCGCGGGCGCTGGCACTTCGCGTGTTAAACCCGTTACGAGGTATGAAGCGCGCACTAATGCTGTTGCTAATCACTAGATTTCCGGCGGCCTGCATGGACCCTCTGCATGGCCGATCGAATCTCTCTTAAAATATTTATGTGGCGTGCTAGCTATAGCCTATAGTATGAAGCCATTTATATATCCAGATTATTTTTATGCGTGCATACATGTGGAGTTTGTCGTATATTTTCTTAACTAGTATGCTTGTATACTACCGGCAAGAGTATCCATGCATACGCGTGTAAAGGTGGTATGTTCGTATACTAGCTAGCGGAAGGAGTATGAATGCATCCGTATACATCCTTTTTATAGGTAATATGTGTGCATACTTTTTTAAGGAGTACCTGTACGTACTTTTTTGACAATGGAATTTATATGTGCACATACTATTTTGATACATAATATGTATGTATATTGAAGGGATCATATAGACAAAATAATATACGTACATTTAAAAAAAATAGTATGTTTGCATACTCTTTATTTTGGAAAAAGTTGTACGTCTTGATACTCTATTTTTTTAAAGAAGAATCAAGTGATACTCTCATCTGACAAAGTATCATATAAAAAACACTGTATTGGTAAGAGGTTTGCCGGAATATGGATATGTCATTTTTCATGAATGAAGCCTGTAACGTTTGATCAAGTATTATTCATGACGATGTTCAATCTCTGAAACCTCCTCCAAAAAAACTCTGAAACCTGCGAGAGACACTATAGTGATCAGCTGCTACATTTGATCGGCTGGAATTTCTCCAGCTCCAAACCGACGAGATGCGCGTAGAGAGAGGTGGGAGGGGGGATTTGCAAAAGTGATCTTGCTGTGATTAAGGGTGGGCGGTGATTTTGCAAATCCCCCCTCCCACCTCTCTCTACGCGTCCCCTTGGATCAAGATCATGTGGTCCAGATTGAGGTTTGCATAGTTTGCACGGGGAGGTTGGTTTGCACCTGATACGTTGCCTTCTTGTATAGGCAATAATTTTTACAAATCACCAGCCTGGATGTATACCGGCATGGATGTGGATGATGCGTGCCAACGGCGGCACCGCCGTAGCAGACTCATGTCGTCGCATCCCATGGCGCGCGCCATCACCGCCTAAGCATGTCGCCGTCGCCGGTGGCCGCGTGATCTCGGAGCAGCCTGCGCATCCTGCACTTATATTAAACTCTGGTGAGTAGTAAATCACTACGGGAAACCCCGCATTTGCCGAGTGCCCAACCCTTCGCCGAGTGCAAAATTTCGGGCACTCGGCAAATACGGGATATGCCGGGTGTAGGAAACAACACACTCGGCGAAAGGTTTACACTCGGCAAACCCAAACTTTGCCGAGTGTCAAACTCGGAACACACGGCAAAGACGGCTTTGCCGAGTGCCCGCAAACTGGCACTCGGCAAAGCGCAACCTGGCCCACCTGCCAGGCCGCCGCCGTCGCGCGGTGCGGACGGCGGCTAACGGTCGACCTGTTTGCCGAGTGCCATACCAAGAGCACTCGGCAAACGTCTGCCCGGCCCCACCTGTCAGGCAGCCGCCGTCACGCTGTCTGGACGGCGGCTAACGGTCGGGGACTTTGCCGAGTGCCCTAGGGTTAGCACTCGGCAAAGAACCCTTTTGCCGAGTGTATTATCTGGCACTCGGCAAACTGTGGCTCCATATTTCATGTAAATGCTTCCAATCCTTTTTTGTTGATTCAAGTATGATACAGTGTACCCTATGTTGCAATTTAGGATTTTTTTTCGGCTCGTTTACTATATTCAATGATTTTGTTTCATTAAATTGAATTTTTTGTTTAATTCAAAATTTGAACTACAGGTGTTTGAAATCTTGGAACAGAGTGATTGCAAAAATGATATTCATGTTAGTAAGTCCTTATTTAGACAATATCAATGAGAAATAAGTCAATTTGGCAAAAGATATTTTTGAAACACGACGATGTACGTGTGGTAGGATTGTTTTTTAATTATAAAAAATTCTAATAAACTCCGAAAATCCTGAGATTTGTCGAGAGCTCATGATATCTTATGTGGAGGCTGCGGTAAAAAATATAGAAGCTTCTGCAAAAGTTTTCACATACGATGCTTGCAACCGGAACATCTCCGAAGAAGTTTCGTTGAGTTCTAATAGATCGTTCATGATTTGGACACAGAGTGACATGACAATTCGAGTTTCACTTCCAAACTTTTTGTAGTGGCAATATACTACCTAAAATGTATCGTGTCAAGTTTTGGTAAATTTTCGGATCCATTTCAGATTTTATAATTTTTTTATTACGTATATTGAAACTAAAATGATATACATGGATTTTGTTGAATAATGACATAAAATAATGGTTCTTTTGTTCTACAATGATGAGACATGCATTGTACAGTGGAGTTGACATGTTTTTTTCAATATTCGTTGCACCAAAAATCGAAATTTCCAATATTTTCAAATTTTGAAGGGGTGTTTGCCGAGTGCCCGCTGAGAGGCACTCGGCAAAGATCCTATTTGCCGAGTGTCTGGGAGTTGGCACTCGGCAAAGGCCCAGGGCCCACCAGGCGAGCTCCCACGCAATACGTTTTAAAAAATTTAAAAAAATCTTTGCCGAGTGCCTGGATCTGACACTCGGCAACCAGGGGCTTTGCCGAGTGCCAGATCACGGGCACTCGGCAAAGTCTAGGAACCCGACCACTTCACTTAACCGTTTTTTCCCGAACCCGGACGCCACACAGTCACCCGGACGCCACTCTCCCGGCCCCCCCCC
>CM014271.1:84609897-84676944 GCA_004135705.1 Alloteropsis semialata | reverse complement strand
CAGTCAATTTGACCTAAAATTGACAAGGGAATAAAACAGTTAAATTGCTCTATGATTGTGCCGGCTCTATTTCAGACGATGGAGTAGCGTCGAATTGTAGCCAAGACCCAATCAACACGCATCGGCCGATACTGATCGGACCTCAGAATCGGACCTCAATGATGACGTCAATCGGACCGAATGATCGGACCTCAATCAGACACCAAATCGGACTTCAGGATCGGACCAATCAGGATCGGACCTTGATTGATATAACAGACCAGCCTTTAAATAATGAAATAAAGCATAAAACAAGGCCAATATATAAAATAATGGATCAGCTATGTCTTGAAACAAGATATTAAATAATCACAGTGTAAGCCGATACATTGTCCACCTTATCTAATTGCCAGTTTGACTCATCTTATCGGACCATCTAACCAACCGATCGGACTATAGCCTTTTCAGAGAAATCTAGCTCCGACGTAGGGAATCTAGATTTCTCCAACTATGATCAGATCAGATAGCTAGATAACCAGACTCGATTCATCAACCTGCCAATTAGACAAGATGCTCGCACAGGTGTTGATCAGATTAAGCAAAATAAGCAGGCAAAACATTAACAGATACGTTCTGATTCTAAGATATGCTACTGAACAATTAAGCAAGATCCAGCTCCGACGTAGGGAATCTACACCACACTTAACATTCAAATAGCAATAAGGCATAACCAAAGCTTCCTTTAACTAATCAAGATGAACCTAGCTCCGACGTAGGGAATCTAGACCAAGTATGACAGTTAAAGATTAATCTAAGCGTATTACAAAGATCCAGCTCCGACGTAGGGAATCTACACCAATGCAATACTCAAAGAACAACCAGATTAAACCACGAAGCAAGATCGGACATAGAACGATGCTGTAAGATAAATATTGCTTAAATCGGACCAAGACCTGTGCTCAAAGCCGTTGAAGAAGTAGAACTGATTCACATGGCGTAGATCTAAACCAATCTAGCAACTCTAACAAACCGCAAAGACTATCTTTAGTAACCAAGATTACTCTAGCTCCGACGTAGGGAATCTAGATTAATCTTGATACCTAGCTCCGACGTAGGGAATCTAGGCTTAAAGTATAGTCCGATAAACGATAATCTTTTGAATAATCAATATTGATCTAGCTCCGACGTAGGGAATCTATATCAATCTTGATTATTCAGAGATAAATCGGTTGAACAGTATAAACGAGAAAGGGCGATGCGCCTCAATTCAAAGCCTATACTAGTTCGATAAATTGACTAACTTACTGGTAAGCCGGAGATCAGAACTGATGCAGCCCGTCCACCAATGAGCTTCATCGGTAACTACTACTAGGGTTTTGGCGTGAAGCCGGGTTGTATTGAATTGTGAGAATTGTTCTTTACAATGGACGAGGGTTCATATTTATACCCTGGTCATGGAGAGTCCTGATCGGACCAGACTAACTAAATAAGGTAAACTAAACTTAAGATACAATGGGACTCTTAAACACCTTCTGGAAAGGAAATAGTCCCCGAATCTGATACGTTTCTTCCTTAGCCGACGCGCCTTTCTTCTTGCACTCGTCATCGGGTCGGATTCCTGCCTCATCGGACCCCTTTTCGGTAACGGCTTCCTTTTTTGTCGCCTTCGGCCTTGACCAGTTAACGGGTCCACCGCGCAGCCTCATCCTCACCACGCCATCATCTGACCCATTATGTCAGGTGCGAAAATCTGGTGTCAACATCTTCATTCTTTTTGTCCATGTTGATGTTCTAACACCCATATTCTTCTGAAATTCATGGTATTTGTGGCTTGATTTTTGTGCCTGTGGATTGAAAGAAATGTAGCTGCCCCTTTTGCACACAAGAAACTGCTATGAAATTTTCTTTTTTTTCTCGAACAACGCAGGAGAACTGCGTGTCATTTCATTAAGGTAGATAAAAGCAAGAGAGTGGCCAGACTCCACTCAGAACAACACAACCGCACAGACACCCTATGTACAGAAACAACCAAAACACACACACACACGCGCTATGAACAGAAACAGGGAAAAAAGCTAAAAGAAAAAGGCACCCTGAAGCAACTACTCTCCCAAAAATGGCATCGTGACCAGGAGCTGCTGGAGCTTACTTGCTCCCGCGCTACACCATAAGCTTCCTTCCTCCCTGATAGCCCTCAGGACCTCTGTGACATTTGGCCTTGTATTCTCAAAAACACAAGAGTTGCGATGCTTCCAAATTTCCCAAGCTACTAGAATGATCAAGGAATTTAATCCCTTTTTCATGTCTTTGGGCACAGCTGAGATTGTTGTCCACCACCATTTTGAGAAACGAACTGTAGCGGTGTCTGGTATCAAGGGAACGAGACCCAACAGATGGAAGATCCGAGCCCACACTTGACGGGCGAACACGCACCCAACCAGAAGATGATGGATAGTCTCCTCAGCTTGATCACATAGGGGACACGCATCAGGATGGGGCAATCCTCTCTTTGCAAGGCGATCCGCCGTCCAACATCGATTGTGAAAGACCAACCAAATGAAGAACTTACAGCGGGAAGGCACCCAGCTTTTCCAGATTCTTCTCCATGGCCCAAACTTGATAGTGCCAATGAAAAAAGCACTATAGGCAGACTTGCTTGTGTATAAACCAGATTGTGTCAACTTCCAGTAAAGCTGATCTGGAACTTCATGCTGCAAGGCCCGATTGTCCACCATTCTCCAAATCTGCAGGTATTCAAGGAGAACCGGGACTGTAAGGGCTCCTCTAATATCATCTACCCATTTTCGATTCTGGAGTGCTTGAGGCACATTCTTCTCTCTCCCGCATGCTCTTTCAATATTCCGCTGCGCTTCGGCCGCCGCTGGCGAGATTTCCTCTCCGCCGCCGGTGGGATTTCTTGCTGCGCTCCGGCCGCCGCCGGCGAGATTTCTGCTCCGCCAGTGTGATTTACTGCTATGAAATTTTCAGTTAGTACATGGTTTGTGCAGTTGGATGGTTTGGTCAGTAGTACTGAAAGTTAGTTTCTCCTATAGTTTTTTCATTTCTTGACAGGGTTTACATTTTGTTTTTTGCTAGCAACTAAGGAACAGAGAATGGTCTTTCCCAAGTATCACTAGAGCCTAGAGAGTATATGTTAGAACTAAATTACTAGAGCCCATTTGTTACATCGAAATGGCACCAAAGCTGCCACACAAGAATTGAACAGATGTTCTGCAATTTTGACTCACAAAAACAGGTTTTGTTTTCTTTGGCAGCGCCATTCTTCAAGTAAAAAAATGATTTTCTCAATTGACCATTGTTCAAACGATTGCTTTTGCAACAAGTGACTTTGTCAGGAGTTCACTTTTTTTTGAAAAAGGTTACTGCACCAAATTTTTTTCTAAAAAATGCTTTTGCACCTAATGTTATATAAGAACGGTTGGATGGCAAATTAACAGCTCAGGTTTTGAAGTTCCTCAAGCTCTACGGTGATGTCCTCCTGTGCATGAACATCAGGCTGAGGATGGCGGAAGCACGAATCAAGTTGGTGGTGTGATGTGCTGGCGTCTTGCTTGTAAGATATCCCTAGATTGGAATATCAATAAGTGCTCAAAATTTTAAATCCTTGATTAAAGGATCAACATGTGCTCAGAATTTCAAAATGTTGCATTCATCTTTATTTGGTCTTCTCATTGAGCAATCCAATAAGCAATACATCAGGTTGATTCCTGACCTTAATGTTTTTTGTTAGCAATATTCCAACTTTTCAAGTGGTTGGTATTTTTTAAGTTGTGCCACTATATCTATAAATTATATGAGGTCGTGAAAACTACATTGTCAGCATAACCGGTAAAAAGTAGCTCTGGGAGAGCTTACTGAAATAATTTAGCTGGAGTCACATGTTAAATATCACTTTGCATAAAGACAACCATAAATTGGAATGTTCTCAATGCTAATTTGCAGTCCTTGCAGGGAATTAGCTGTTCCACTCAGTTCTGTGGGGTTAGGTTGGTTGTTATCTGAGGAGTGCCGATTACTCAGGTCTGGCACTTTCTTCCATGAAGTGTATTATACAATTCTACAGTTGATTTGATATAGGTTATTTGATTGTTATCTGCTACTACAAGGCCTGCTGCATCATGCACCTTCCCTTTGTGCCCATTTTTTATTTTTATTTCATTTTTAAATTTTGGTTTTGTTAATTGTTATATGTTGATCGATACCCTAAAGAAAAATAAAGGGTAGGGAAGATGAGAGGACTAGGTCCTTTGCTGCAGCTATGGAAGGTTATTGCTATGAAATTTCACCTTCACTGGTTCGTATAATATGCATGGATCACCCTTTCATCTTTGCTTTGCAAATTTTATGATGATGATCAGGGTACGTGTCTGCCGAAGCTAAACACGAATCACACGACTTCAGGTGTTTTCCCGATCGTTTTCATCATGGTGTGGTCGAACGCTAACTATGGGATCATCGTGATTCAAAGAGGAGAATTTTTTTTTCTATTTATACATGACCTGTGGTAGCATCGCGATGTGGAGACAAAGTTTTTATGTGGATTGTGGTTATTTGTTTGTTAGTTGTTGCTTGGAATGTTGGATAAAAATGGATGATATACCCTAATGAATTATAGTGTGATATGAACAAGCTTGTCACTCTTTCTGTTTAGGCAAAGAAATAAAATACATGACGTCGGAAAATTGATAGGGTATCGATTAAGAGTTTTTAAAAAAGCTCGTGACTAATTGGTTTTATACTATAGGAAATAAACAAAATATAATTAATAATTGTCTAAGTAACTTTTTATAAACCAATAGATTATGGTTACCATATGAACAATTGATTAGATCGGGGGTTCGTTTTCGTATGAGTCAATTGATTCGTTAAGTCTAAAGTGTGTCTGGTCCTGCGGTAGCAGGAGCGCGCACCGTAGGCGATCGACGACCGTTAGGGTTCGCAGTTTGGTGGGCCATGGGGGGAATTTGTCCCTGCGACTGTAGAGAGGGGTGGTGGGGGTGGTGGCTAGCCGATAGTGGTGAAGATCACCAGGCGGGGGAGCGGATGCGGCAGGGCGTCGTTGGAGCCAGGCGTTCAGGGACAACCGGTGGGCGAAGCCGGCAGCGGGGAGAGGAGCGAGAGTAATTAGGAAGGGTGGAGGCTTGAGGTGGGTAGAGCATCCGCCAGCGAGGCGCCGTCAGCGGCCGGCGGTGGTGGAGACGAGCGGAGGAGGGAGGATGGCCGGGCAAAGGAGAAGGATGCGGAGTCAAGGGCCGACAGGATTAGTGTGGCTACGGCGGGGGCGGTCGGGGTCACAGGTTAACCGGCTCCCAATTGATTATATGATTCATGACAAAACATGAGACCGTGAGTAAATAGATTATACAGTTGGAAAAATAATAAATATTTGATAACTTGTTTTACTAATTACCAAACATGATTTCTTTTAAACATGTGTGTGTGCACTCTATTATGTTAAGAAAAATTTGGGATTGAAATTGCACTAAAATTGCAGTCCTCCTTTGTGGACTCTATATCTATTGAAACCTATTTTAATGGTAACAATTTTTTAAAAATATTTAATTTGTTTTAAACACACCTAGGAATATTTACTCTGCTGAATATTTATAGTATGCGCAATGCTTGACCTGAAATCGTTAACCATCAAATTCTTTTTTTATTAGAATATTGAAAATACGTAATTGTCATGTGTAACCTTTTTGCTATAAATATAAAGTTATTATTTACTATATTTTTGATTTGATGGTTAATGCTTTTTCATTAAAAAAACTTGATTTATTTTAAACACATATGTGCGCACAATAATTTCGATGTGATTTTGGGTTACTAAATAAAAAATTCTAATATATTAGTTTTCTTTTTGAAAATAAATCTGCATATCATGTTTTCTATAAGTAGTAAATTATTCGTACTAGATTTTCTATAAATATAGAACTCTTATGATTATACGTTTTTTTAATACGTGCCTGTGGCACGTGCCTCTCCACTAGTGTTTAATAAATGCAATAAATGTTTGACTCTCAGTTGCGCCCAGAGTTGCAACTGGATTTGCAGCTGTATGCAATTCGATTGCAATTGCAACAAATGTCTTTCTGTTTAATAAATGCAACAAATGTTTGACTTTTTTCGTAAAAAAACAAATGTTTGACTTTCAGTTGCGCCCAGAGTTGCAACTGGATTTGCAGTTGTATGCAATTCGATTGCAATTGCAACAAATATTTGACTTTCACCTTTTATCTAAACATTTGTTGCATTTGTCTGTTGTGTTATATTTTTGAATGTTTCTGTCCTTTGTCACAAAAATAAATATTTGTTGCATTTGTCTAAACATTTGTTGCGTTGTATTTTTGAATGTCTTTGTCTTTGTGTCACGAAACTAAACATTTGTTGCATTTGTATAAATATTTGTTGCATTTGTATAAATATTTGCTGCATTTGTATAAACATTTGTTGCGTACAGAGTTGCAACTACTAGTTGCAACTAGACTTGCAGCTCAACTCTGTATGTGTTGCAACTCGAGTTGCAACACATACAGAGTTGAGCTGCAAGTCTAGATGCAACTAGTAGTTGCAATTGTATATGCTTCCGAGTTGCAATTGTATATGCTTTGTGAGTTGCAACTAACAAAAAATGCACAAAATATATCCATGTTGGATCTTGTTTTGTTAAGCACATTTTTTCGAGTAAGATGCAACAAACGGTTCGTCGATTCAACTTACGATTTAGTAGAAAAAGTGAATTGAAGTTTTAAACACAAAAAGATTCCGTGCATGCATCATGCATGCAGGCAGTGGGTGGACGGGAGCGCGGGGTGCGGGAGCGCTCACGCGCTGGTTTTTTTCTTTTTCGGTAGTCTTGCTAAGGTCTGTGCGTTTCCTATACAAAATGCACCTTGTTGCATTTTAGCCTCTCCACATATATATACATATATATATATATACATATATATATATATATGTATATATATATACATATATATATATAGATATATATATATATGTATATATATACATATATAGATATATATATATGTATATATATACATATATATATGTATATATATATGTATATATATATATATGTATATATATACATATATATATATATCTATATATATATAGGACACGTTTTTCCTACTCGCGCGTGTAGCTACGCGCATCAGGTTCGCGGGCGCTGGCACTTCGCGTGTTAAACCCGTTACGAGGTATGAAGCGCGCACTAATGCTGTTGCTAATCACTAGATTTCCGGCGGCCTGCATGGACCCTCTGCATGGCCGATCGAATCTCTCTTAAAATATTTATGTGGCGTGCTAGCTATAGCCTATAGTATGAAGCCATTTATATATCCAGATTATTTTTATGCGTGCATACATGTGGAGTTTGTCGTATATTTTCTTAACTAGTATGCTTGTATACTACCGGCAAGAGTATCCATGCATACGCGTGTAAAGGTGGTATGTTCGTATACTAGCTAGCGGAAGGAGTATGAATGCATCCGTATACATCCTTTTTATAGGTAATATGTGTGCATACTTTTTTAAGGAGTACCTGTACGTACTTTTTTGACAATGGAATTTATATGTGCACATACTATTTTGATACATAATATGTATGTATATTGAAGGGATCATATAGACAAAATAATATACGTACATTTAAAAAAAATAGTATGTTTGCATACTCTTTATTTTGGAAAAAGTTGTACGTCTTGATACTCTATTTTTTTAAAGAAGAATCAAGTGATACTCTCATCTGACAAAGTATCATATAAAAAACACTGTATTGGTAAGAGGTTTGCCGGAATATGGCTATGTCATTTTTCATTAATGAAGCCTGTAACGTTTGATCAAGTATTATTCATGACGATGTTCAATCTCTGAAACCTCCTCCAAAAAAACTCTGAAACCTGCGAGAGACACTATAGTGATCAGCTGCTACATTTGATCGGCTGGAATTTCTCCAGCTCCAAACCGACGAGATGCGCGTAGAGAGAGGTGGGAGGGGGGATACGCGTCCCCTTGGATCAAGATCATGTGGTCCAGATTGAGGTTTGCATAGTTTGCACGGGAAGGTTGGTTTGTATCTGATACGTTGCCTTCTTGTATAGGCAATAATTTTTACAAATCACCAGCCTGGATGTATACCGGCATGGATGTGGATGATGCGTGCCAACGGCGGCACCGCCGTAGCAGACTCATGTCGTCGCATCCCATGGCGCGCGCCATCACCGCCTAAGCATGTCGCCGTCGCATCCCATGGCGCGCGCCATCACCGCCTAAGCATGTCGCCGTCGCCGGTGGCCGCGTGATCTCGGAGCAGCCTGCGCATCCTGCACTTATATTAAACTCTGGTGAGTAGTAAATATAGCAAGACCTCGATAAACCACAAACTAGCAGCAAAATACCTGGTGGATTCCTACGAGCAATAGGTCAGACGCGCGGCCGCCGATAGATAGCACTGGCCGATGGTGCCGTATAATGGATGAGGCCCGAGAAAAGTGGATCGGGAACAGCTGATTAAAAAAAACGCGAAAAAAAGTATGGTATGAGCGTACTCTATCGGATCCACGCTGGAGACCCGATAGCGCCTAGGTGCCGCGGTTCCTCTCTCCCGTTTCACGGTGATTTGCGTAGGAGTAACTACATGCACATGTAAAATGGATTTTCCATATATATATATATATATATAACTCTTTATCTATAGCGGGCTATAAAATAAGTTATTCTGTGCCCGAGCCCATTTCACCGCGCCATCATCGAGCCGCGATGACTGCGTGGAATGTCCGGCTCGGCTCGACTCCAAATGTCGCAATGCTTCACGCACCCGGGCCATCGAGCCGCGACCCAAATCGCGCCCCCTTCTCCCCATTTTCCAGCACAGACTTCACTCGCCGCTGGTTACGCCGCGCCGCGCGCCGCCGGAGGCGATTCCGTTCCAGCCACCTCTGCGGTCATCTGACCACCTCCCGCTGCTCCTTTACCGACGGAGCCGGCCCTCGTCGAGCTTCCAGTCCTATTCAGTCTGCTGGTCCTGCAGGTAACGATGCGCCATCCTCATTCGCTCGCAGAGCAGGGAACACGATGACACCGAGAGGCGGCGGCGGCGGCGGCGGCCTCCCGTAGGTCGGACCGTCGGAGCAGCGGTGACCCGACAGCCGGCGATCCTGGCGCATATAGTGGAGGCGCAGTGGCTCTAAGGCACCCCGGCAACTACCTCCCTGGCTCCCTCTCTCCCCTTGCTGTGGCGCCAGTATGCTGTGTTAACCTTGCTGACACAGTATGCTGTGTTAACCTTGACGGTCGCCGTGGCGCTCGATGGAGCCATGGCTTCCTAGCCGGTGCGTGAAGCAGCTACAGTAGTCTGCGACAACCTACCGCATCACGGTGGCCTTCATTCTTGGCTCTGAGTTCCCCGCCAATCCCGATCTGGGAAAAGAGAAGAAAGGATCCTGAGGTTTGCAGTTGTTCCTATGTTGTGTGCCGATTCCATTACTAGTCCTGTCGTTTCTTTGTTCTGGGTGTCAATGTGTACAAATGATTTACTTCTCTTTCTACTAGATTAGCCCAAATATGTCCACAGTGCCTGCGCTAGACTCGGCCACCTGGGCTGCAGACTAGAATGTAACCACAAGGTTTGATTGATCGCAATTTTTCATGCTGTATGTAGTTTGATTGTTTAAAGCCCAGGCTTCCTCGCATATTGATATTTCTATTTTTTTCATCTTGCAGACTGAAATCGATTTGCAGATCTACTGTGCAAAGGAGCTTGCAATCCTCATTAAGGGAGCAAAGCAATATGTTCGGATGCCTCGGGACAAAAAATTGTCCCGAAGAATCTTGCATGCATGAAGTACTAAATGAAGTCTATTTACAAAACCTTTTCAAAGATGAGTACAACTTTGCCTGACGAATCTAATGAGCCTAATTAATCCATGATTGGCTACAGTAATGCTACAGTAATTAACCTCAAATCATGCGGTCAAAGGCCTCATTAGATTCGTCTCGCGAATTTGCCAGGGGGTTGTGGAAGTAGTTTTGTAATCTGACTTTATTTAATACCCCTAATTAGTGGTCAAAGTAGAGTGCAAAAAATTTGTCCCCCCATCTGAACACAGCCATGGTAACTTAATTAGTCTGCTCTTATAGTAAATTTAATATTCATACTAAGTAATTCTTGTAAATTTTGTTTCCTGTAAATAACATATAGCAAATTGAGACAGATATCTTTTTCATTCATATTTTAAGGTTTTCAGTGACATTATACTTTTGTACATACATGATATCGTTTACTACTTTCTTTTCATGGAACCAGCCCTCGCTAGCTTCAGAGGGCAGTTGCCTTTGCTGGTGGCAGAGACATCATTGTAATTTGGTTATAGAACAATGAAGCATTAGTGCTACACATTGAACACCAAGCAATATTTTGCGGCCATGCCAGCAATGTAATGTGGTAACTCGATGATGCCATTGTGATAACTATCTAAAATTAAATACAAATTATCATGAATCATATTTAAGGGGCACATATTCTGGTACGCATTTACAAAAAAAATGATTGTCACATATATGGGGCACAGATTCTAGTAAATCATTTAGAAACACACTCATAAATATATTATTGGAAATTACAATTGATAGATTTATTATGGTAAATATACACTCTTGCATTCTGGTAACACAAAATTGTTTCATGGTTCTGGTACTCTGATCCTGGGTAGTTCATATTGAATAACATTATATGGACATGATTCTTCATACCCTTTTTGCAATTTATATCGATGTATGCCTAATCTGAATGCTTATCGGCTATCAATCAATCATTTAGTAATAACTTCTAAAACTTAATAGAAATGTGAAAGGAATGTATTATTTAATATCTCCTTGTTATTATGAAATTTCATTGTCAGAAAAATGCGTCTGCCATTGTTGTGTTACTGTAATTTTATTTTGACTGATCAATGATGCAGTAAATTTCAATTATCACATTACAGGACTGGTATTCATCTGGATCAGGGTTATGCTGGAACTTGGCCAATATTATAGTAAATTCATGGATTCAGGTAAATTACTTATCATGAATTGTGTTTCTCGTAAATTATAGTCTAAAATTACATCAAACATTTATGTCTTACTGTAATTTCTACATTATGTTGTTTATTTGTGGCTGTGAGCTTATTTCTTTCTATTATATACTTCTCAGTTCTTAATTAGCACGACCACATTGATTTGGCAAGGTAGACCTCTAATTTGTTTTACGATCCATGACTTATAATATACATCTCAGTTCTCGCTTAGCATGACCACATTAATTTGGCAAGGTAGACCTCTCATTTGTTTTACCATCCATGAATTAAACCAGTGTTTGCCATACAAAATAAAATTTACTTCTTTTTTCCAAGAGATGAGGCAAGTTTATGCGAGATTAACATCTCTTGCAGTCAGCTCCACACAAAGTAAATGGAACAGGGCCGCCCCTAACACAGGCACCTGCAGAAGTCGATGAATACCAACCATCGGCGTGCCCTCAATCACGTGGTGCCTTTTATGCTAATCTGGTGAAGAATAATAACAACCCCGAGCCAGGGGTGGAGCTTTCAGGAGAAGGCCAGCCAGGAGTGTGCAACTTTCAGGATGTTGTGTTGTGCATGTAAAAACCTGATTGTATGATTTGTTGGAATAGTGCCAAATAGAATGTACAATGCAAGCAAAGCAATTCAGATTGTGACATGTTCATGATTTTCTTTTCCCATGTAGAGTGTGAGTACTAAATATAATCCTGTCATTGGGAATTCAAGCCACTATATAATCAAAGTGAGTTTGTAGTAAATTGATTACAGCGATTGTAAAAGCAACTACGGTAACTTGAATATTCTATTGTGGTAAATGCCACTGTCGTAGTTCTTCACAGCTAAAGTAGTATTGAATCTTGTGGCCATTGTGGTAAATCTTGTGATAACTCGATGATGTAACTTTGTTTTCTTGTATGGACAAATCAGCTCCTGGTTCTCTTCTTTTATTCTGGTATAAAATGGGCTTGCATTTCCGAGTCCTGTGCACCACAGTTTTATTACAGTAAGAGCAACTCCAGTGGAGGCATGCAAAATGAAGCCCTTAAAATCCATTTGCAAGCCGGATTGCAAAAAATAGGGGCCCAAAATTACCTCTCAACTCCAGTGGGAAATCAGCCCAAACCCCTATTTTCTTCTAAAAATAGTGGAACTCATGTTTTGAGGGGGGGATTGGAGGCCCCTAGGAACGGGGGCTTGGAGCTGAAATTTGGGTGGGCATGAAAAATGCATTTTCATTTAGGGGCCCTGCTGGAGTTGATTTTTTGGAGGAAGACCCTAAAATTTAGAGTAGGGGTCCATTTAAGGTCCTCCACTGGAGTTGCTCTAAGATATGGTAAACTTGCATTCAAACAGCCCTGGACGGAAGGGAACAAATTTGACTCGAGCACCTAATTACCAGAGTACATATTGTATTCTCGTACCAAATATATCTTATCTGGATTGTGGGGTCAACTTGCAGCTGTGTATGGACGAAATTATGGCAGTTTATTACGGAAACAGGCGTTTATGGCAATCGATGGAATCCAGCGCTCCAAGCCCCGGCCAGCTCGGCTCATGCAGCGTAATTAGGGGACGCGGAAGTCAGGGCTGCAGACGCGTCAGATTGAGATCGCTACAGAGGCTGTACGGTTGGATGGCTTGGACACAGAATAACTTATTCTATAGCCGAGTATATTTGTTCTACCTTTGAAAGTTATGTATGCTGGGTCCGGGTCGTTCAGAAGCCAACACTGATGACTTGTCCGTGCCATTATTAAATGGCCGTCGGCCGACATGGATTAGTGTTTCTATAGTGGTGTCGGTTTATATAGCTAGTCATCGTTTACATTGCATCTCAAAGTCATTAACTAACTTATAAAACTCACAACGCCAAACATTCACCAACAACCCAAACTAACTAATCTCTGCTGAATTTTGGTGGTTGAATGATAGCACAATTAAAGGATCAAGAGGGATGCAATGTGTCATCCGGGTGATGTTGGAGAAACAAACTTGTCTCAAAACTTGCACCAGGTGATCTTGGAGCTTGTTTTTAGGTGCTATGGATAGTCCTCTGAATAAGCTTTCTACAGAGTCCAAGGTCATGGAAATCAAACAGCAGAGTCGAAAGTTATGGCTGTTCTAGTTGGGCGTCTGGGCGAGGGCGGCCGGAAATTTCTGACGCTGCCGGATATATATTTCCAACCTTATGTTTCTACGTCTCGGGTAGACCAGTGAAGATATGCACAAAGATACTAAGTAATTTAGTGTTGAACTAATAAAATGATTGCTGTCAAATACCAATGTTTGCAATGCTCTTACATCGATGTGTTTCCTCTCATGTAGTTAAGTTGGGCCATTATCTATATATGTTCATTGTGGAATGGAATAGTGAATACAAGCTAGTGAGGGATTAAACCCATCCAGAAAGCTAGCTAGTGAGGGCCATTATCCTCTACGCTCACCCCTTCCGTCCTTTCACTTGCTAGACGCTAGCGGCGTTCGTCGCCATTCCGCGCTCGGCGCCCTCTGACTGGTCGCTTGCCGTGGTCTCCGTCCACTCCCTGCTTGCTATCGTTCATTCACAGCGCCCGCGCGCCCGCCGCTCGCTGCAGCAAGCGACCAGTGCTGTAGCGTGATGGAGGCTCCTGGGCCGTGTAATTAAATCGCTTGCTCAGGAAACGTCGGCTGCGATGTCCACGCCGCCGCCGCCTATATGCGTACACTGTTTACCAGTGTAGAGGCTGGAACTTGTTTCCATTATCTAAAAAGATATCGCCGAGCTGCGCAGCTGTGTGGAGCAGATGAAGGGCGAGGCAAAGCAGGCCGCGACGCGAGAGGGGCCACGTGCCCGGCCTCTGGAGGAAAGAAGCTGGAGGTGCAGATGGTCGGGCGTGAGGCAATGTCGGTGCGCCTGACGATGACGGCCATGGTGCGGCACGCCTCCGCACACCTTAGAACTGAAGGAGGCCACAGGGCAGCAAAGGAACTGCGCGTCACATTCACATCTACTGCCCTGCTGGGCCGTCTACATGGGCCGTTGGGCCGTTCACTACGGCCAGGAAGAGGCGGCAAACACGGCTTGTTGTTCGTCAACGGTCATCCCCAACAAAACATGCTCCTCAAGCTTGAGGAGCATGAGGACGACGGCAAACATCGCCGTCGTCATCGAATGGGGGTGGAGAGGCCTGACACTACTACAGCAGGAGCATCACAGGCGGTTCGGTTGCCCACATCACAGGCGGTTTTCAAAAGTGGCGCTGGTTAAGTGGCGCTGATAATCTCATTTTCACAGTCGGTTTTTAACCGGCTGTGAAAACTGATTTTCACAGCCGGTTTACGTCATGAACCGGCTGTGAAAATAGTTTCACAGCCGGTTTTGGACCTTCAAAACCCGCTGCGTCAGGCGCTATCACAGCCGGTTTTCATCCAAAAAACCGGCTGTGAAAGTGTATTTTCACAGCCGGTTTTCTTCTAAACAAAAACCGGCTGTGACGCCCTTTTCACAGCCGGTTTAAACCGGCTGTGATATGTTTTTTCGAATTAAAAAAAATAATTACAATATCTCAATTTTCACAACAATAATTCACAAATATATAATGCATCCACATTTCATCACCAGCATAGTACATTTGTAATCCATACATGGTTGTCCAAGTTGCTGCTCCACTAAATACATGGTATATCAAGCACAACTTCGAGAAAGTGCTCAACAGAACCAAGTTTCATTAAGTCACCATTACTAAATTCAAGATGCACCTCTGTGAAGGATTGTCCAATGCCAAGATCAAATTACCCTATTCACTATTGGAAAATAAATTTTGCAAGCCAACTAACCATAAAACTTCTTGCAACCACCATTTGTCCAGGAAACTTCTTAATTGCTACTTCTTTTTCCATGTTAGACAACATCTGCAAATGCTTCCCAATATATAGAGCGGCAGTAAGTTGAACAATGTTATTCTAGTAAGCAAGTTATGCATCTAGAAAAGTAGTAGTTGCTAAAAAAGGAAAAATATTTCTGATGATATTAGCATGGAAAAGAAATTAACAAACGGTGGATGAACACTGATTACATTGATCGCTGCACAAATAGCCTAGATGGCATGTGTCTATATCACAACAGCGATTAACTTGCACATTGTGATGTTTCCTCAGCTCAATAAAGCATATAACATGACTCTTTCTCTGCTATTTAAATCATAACTCTATGTGAGCAGAATGAAGCATTTGAGAACAAAGAATTCATCTGGCAAAGTGAGGGAGATGCACACCTTCTAATTTCATTGTTTTTGTTATTTGACAACCCTGTGTCATCCATTAGTTACATCTTTCGTGTTCTAAAAATGACAACAGTTTGCTCAGAGTTCAAGAAAATCAGTAACCAGTTTTCTTACTAATCATGCTATAAAAAATTTAAATTTAAATGGATCAATGCACAAAGCATTCCAATATCAGTGTTCATCTTGGAAAATGCCAACAACATTGTAGATGTTGCTGGCTCTGCCATATGAGTCATCATCGCTAGATGCCGATGCCATGGGAGCATGGCTGGTTCACCATCGACAGCAACGCCATGGATGCTGGCATCATGATCAAGGAGAAAGGAAGAGGCAAAGCACAGGTGGACCTTACCTGGTCAGGAGGATTCATCGCTTTCCTTCCTGCTTTGCCAAAACACAGAGATGCATCCAATTCCACTATGGCTACCTGAGAATTGCGAATAGTCGATTGAATTCTAAAGATGGCAGATGTTTCACCAAGTAGCATATACTGAATATTTAATCTGCTCACCTTTCAGGGCTGCCCATTATTCACATCCTGTACATCCTGAGACTTGGATCGGCAATAATGTCACCATGGACATTTTCTCAACAAAACATGCTCCTCAAGCTCGCGGACAACTACAAACATCGCCGTCGTCATCGAATGGGGGTGGAGAGGCCTGACGACGGAAAGGAGACATCAACAGATAAATAAATACATAAATCCGTAGAAAGGAGACATCAACAAAAGTCAACAAGTTTCTCTTGTTGGATGCATAATACAAAAGTCAACATGTTCAGCTTGTGAAAAGAACGCTTAAAATTTCAGCCAAGAAAACAAAAATAATTAGTAATCAAAGACATAGGATGATGGTGGATTAGCTATAAGTACTAACCAAAAGAATTAACTACAACAAAAATGTTCATTGCTTATAAAAGTTAAGATTGACAGCCTGGTGCAGAACAAAGTGAGATTGCTTCCAGTGCTATATAAAATTTCTACCAAAGGCGTTTTCCTTTTGTGAGGAAACTGAATGGACTAGACAGTAATATGCAAGCTGCAATCATTCCAATGACAACCAGGTGTAAAAGAACAATGGGCACGTCATCATCCCTTCTCCATTCATAACCACATCTAGCACCAAATCCGATGACAAATTAATTACAGTATTCCAAGAAAGAGATGATAAATTTCAAGACACTGTAAAGTGTGTACTAAATCTTGCTGGACGTTTGCACATGAAAACCAAATACCTCTCATTGGTGTTATCAGACCTACTGATGAATCCTTTAATTTCAAAGGGGTCGAGTATTGACAGATCATGTACTTGCTTGGTAGGCCGAATACCAAAAGACCCAATACGAGATACAAAATCAAATCGTGCACCCCTCGAAGCCCTCTTTTCGACCTGGAGCAGCCCACACTGTTTTCTAATCCACGCATCATCGCAAAAGTTTGGAGGATTTAACTCAAACATCATTGGCTCCAGCATGCTTGCATCTATACTATAAAGAGTGAGAGATTTGATGTCAAATCCTACACAACAATAAACCTACCCTCACCTCACTAGACGCCCATTTGGGCCCACCCGTAAGGCAGGACGAAGACCAAAAGGGGGGGAGAACGATTCCTTAGTTGTTTCCTAGCTGATTCATCCTATTTTTTCTCACCACGTTTTCTAGCCGTACCCGCCTGACCCACCCCTTTCCCACACTCATCCTTGCCCATAATTATCGCTCACCATTTATCACTGTCAATAATTATCGCTCACCACTTATTTCCGTCCATAATTGTCGCTCACCATTTATCCCCGCCCATAATTATCGCTCACCATTTATCACTGTCAATAATTATCGCTCACCACTTATTTTCATCCATAATTGTCGCTCACCATTTATCCCCGCCCATAATTATCGCTCACCATTTATTACTGTCAATAATTATCGCTCACCACTTATTTCCGTCCATAATTGTCGCTCACCATTTATCCCCGCCCATAATTGTCGCACACATTTATCTCCTCCGTGATTTCCTGGCGCAAATCCTTGGCACGCAGGGCAATCCACATGTATTTATCCCCTCCATGATTTTCTCGACGTCTGCACCCTATAAATAGAGCGAGGCCTTGCGGCTCCTGCTACCATTCTTGTTCTCGCCTTCCTGCAGCTCGCCGCCCTCGCCTACTTGCACAGCACCGCCGCCATGTGAAGCTTGTGTCAGAAGCCGAGTGCTGCACTGCCGTCCTTTGGCCGCCCGGTTGGGTTCGACGCCTCCATTGTGGACCACCAAAGATGGACGCCAAGTCAAGATTGGGCCCTCCACTAGAGGCCGTCGCCCAGTGCTCCACCCGGCCACCGTGGGCGCCGCGTCCTTGCTATGGCCCCTCCACTTGGAGCCACCACATGCCACCGCCAAGTGCTCCGCCCAGCTGCCATGGATACCTTGCCCTTGCCATGGCCCTTCCGCTCGGGGCCACCAAAGGCCGCCGGTTGGAGCACCACCATGCCCGAACGCTGCGGTTGCCGCCCTCTCGGTGGGGCCCCTACCTCGCTTTGGCGGCTGTCGGCGCCTGGCGTGGCCCATGACCTGGCTCAACGTGGTCGCGCTCAGCGGCGCGGCCCCATGGTTGAGGGCGGCGAGGCCCCGCAGGGCTTGCAGTGCGGCCCTGCGGCTAAGTCTGGCAGTGGCGGAAGGCGCGGCGCCGCCGTGTCCTGGGCGATGCGGCAGCCGCGGAAGCCCGTCACGACGAGGGGGCGACCAGTGTTACCCCATGGTAGAGCAAACCCGGCACCCAGCTGCTCGTCTCTGCGTCCGACAGGGCATCTAGCAGTGTCACGGCCATTCACAGGCCTGGCCCGGAAGGCAAAGCGGCGGTGCGAGCTGGGTGGCCTAGAAGGCAAAGCGGCGGTGTGAGCTGGGCGGAAGGCAAAGAGGGGTAGCGAGGGAGTTGCGTGCGTTTTTTCTTTCTTTCCAGTGTTTTTTCTCTCTCTTTTTACCCCTCTTTGTACATACCTTTTTTCCATTTTTTGTTCGCTTTCTTTTCCTTTTTTCTCAACCTTTTTCGTTTTTCATTTTTTTGTTCGCGGGTTCATGTGGTTGAGTTTCACTGTTGTACGTGTTTTCTTTGCTAATGTTGTTTTTAGATTATACATGATAGAACAAAGAGATAAAATGCACTTGAAGCGGGTACTATAGGCATGTACAACGGTGGTGCATAGAATAATTATTAATTTTTAAGGTTGGAAAAAACACTTGAAGCAGCTATTATAGGTATACTAAATTAGGAGAGAGATCGCAGGTGTATCAAAGAATTGGGATAGAGAGATATATTATTGATGGAACAACTTAGGGAGGAGAAGGAGAGAGAGAGAGGTGGACGGGGCGGGGGGATGGAGGGGGAGGGGAGAAGGATCGAGGGCTTGGCGGGGAGAGGGAGAGGGAGGGAGGGAGAGAGAGAGAGGGAGGGTAGAGTGTTCTATTTTTCAATTTATCACGAATCAAAATTAGGAGAGAGATCACAGACGGATCAAAGAATTGGGATATAGAGAGATATTAGTGATGGGACAACTTAGGGGGAGGGAGGGAGGCGGGGCGGAAGGGGGAAGGGAGGGGGGTAGTGAGAGAGGGGCGGGGCGAGGCTAGGGGAGGGAGCGAGGGAGGGATGAGACGGGGAGGGGGCGAAGGATAGGTAGCGAGGGAGGTGCGGGGAGGGGGAGGGAGGGACGGGGCTGGGGGAGGAAGCGGGGCTTGACGGGGAGGGGAGGGGCGAGAGAGGGGTGGGTAGAGGGAGGGAGGGAGGGGTGGGGCAGGACGGGGCCGGGGGAGGTTGAGGGGGAGGGGCGGGGAGGGAAGGCGAGAGAGAGAGCGAGGGAGTGAGTGAGAGAAGAGAGAGAAAAGGGAGTGTTTAGATCGGGGGTACCAATTTATACAAATGGAAAATTTAGATATGGTTATATAATCTTTATTTAAAAAGTATATCTCTATTGTAAATATGAAAATACATCTCCATTGTAAATATGAAAATATTTATTACTTGTTTTCTATGAGTACAAGTTTTTATTTACTATGTTCTTTAAAAACACGTGCCTGCGGCACGTGCATCTCCACTAGTTTATTATAAAGAACTTGGCAAAGTTAATATGAGTCTTTATGTCTTGATAGTACGGTAGCACAATTTTTCTCAGACGTATGTCAAGAGTACCGATAGGTTTCTGGTATTCATCATATGATGCGTTTTCCTCCCCAAAATATGCTATCCGCTGAAAAAGCAAAGCGAACATATGTAAGGAAAATGGCCCCTAGGCCATTATATTGTGATTTTGGTGATTGAATGACAACATAATCATTGGAACTAATGATCTTGTTAAGTGTTATTTGTAGAATATTAGGTCCCAAGGATGGTATCCCAAGTATAGTAAAAAACCCGTTCGGCTGGCTGGTTCTGAACCAGCCAGCAGTACTTCAGTCTCACATAAAATCAGCACCAGCCACCAGCCAGCAGTACTTTTCTCTCACAGAAAATCAGCACCAGCCACCAGCCAGAATCAGCACCAGCCAGCCGAACGGGATACCATCCTTGGTATTTGTCAAGAGAAATGGAAGAAAGGGCTTAAGTTGTTTGAATTAGAGAAGCCCGCAGAGTTTCTACACGACGTACAAAGTGCCGATGAACGGAATAGTATTGGAAGAAATGGACGGCGTGTAGTGTTTGCTCTGGAAGAGGAAGATTCTGAACGGCGTACTATACGCAGATGAACGGCATACTATTGAAAGAACTGGACGGCGTTCATTGGGGCTGACATGAAGCACACGGCTTATTATACGGGGGTACTGTTTATATAAACACCGTATAATACGGTGTATCAATGGAGCAAGACTGTGAAGAAATATGAACGGCGTATGGTGCGGCGATGAAGAAATCATGAACGGCGTAGTTTTGCCGTATGCTTTATACAGAGTGCATGTTGGCATGGAAGTCAAGGCTAACACACGGCGTATGGTGCGAAGATGCACGTCGTACAATACGCCGTCCCTTTGTGACGTAACTGGACCGTTTGAAAAGTGACTCGACCGTTGGGAAAAGTGAACGGCGTATTATACGGCGATGGGGGTCTGGCACATGGCGTATCATACGGCGTTCACAGTTTCTGTGTGCCTTTTAAGCAACGGCTAAAGGCTTTGGGCTATAAATACCACCCCCACTCGGCCATTTGAAGGTGCTGGAGTCCAGAAGAAGTTCATCTACAATCACAAGACATCCAAGCCACCCCAAGTGCTACATTGATCATCCTTAGTGAGAGATTGAGGCTAGATTAGTTCCAGTGAGTGACTTTGCCAGGTGTGTTCCTTGTGCTTGGTTCTAGGAGTGAGCCACACTTGTAAACTTGGTGTGCCGGCGCCTTGGATTCTTGGTGACTCGCCGGCGAGGCTTCGACCCTCCGGCGTGGTGTGGAGAGACGAAGTGGGCTTTGTGCGGGGGACGAGGAGACCCCCTCCTTGGTGGAGAAACTCCGTAGTGGAGGCGGTGTCAAGATCTCCGGCGGAAGGATGATGACGGCCTTGTCTTTGTGACTTGGTCATCATCCACCTTGAGGAGCCTTTGTGGCTAGCTCAAGGCCTTTGCCGGGAAGAAAGACTTGGCGACCGGGAGCACATCCTTTGTAGAGCTCCAACATAGAGTAGGCATTTGCCGAACCACGGGATAAATCTTCGTGCCGAGTTTGCATCTCCCTAACCCTCTCTTAAGCTTCCGCATTTTATACTTGTAATTTGTGTGCCTTTACCTTTCATAGAGTAGTATCTTGATAGGATTGGCTATAGGTTGCAAAACTCTCTTTGGGTGGGTGCAAACACTTAGTGAAGCTCTAGTTGCACATCTAGATAGTATGCCTTAGCTTTATTTGTGCAATAGAGAAATTGGTAGGCTAAGGTTTTAGAAAGCATAATTCACCCCCTCTCCCTCTTAGGCTATATCATACGAGCTACGAGTCCTTTCAACATAAAAATGGTGCCAATGCATGGTCAGCTAGCCTAGGTTTAGAGCATCCATCAATATATATAATAGTAAGTGGCAAAAGAATATATATGCAAATGCACTCTGGTACAAACTCACCTTGATGTGCAATATCTCCAAGTGGGGAAAGCACTTCATCAAGTTCATAATCGCATCCAAACAAGGTTCCACATAAGTTAAGGCTAGAATCTTCACACTTGGCACCACTGCAGTGAAGCTAGGAATCGTCGATCCCTGAGTTAAAGCATAGAATAATTTACACACATCTTGATCAGGCAGAAGGACTTTTGATCCACCCACCATGAATATATGAAAGTGATAATGATTGATGCCCCTATACCTGAAGAGCTAGCCTTGGTGCCAAATCGATGTTGGTTCCAGTCCTCATGTAGTTCCCTCAGAATACCCAATCTTGGTGCAGAGATTACCGAGATGTCCATGCGCGCTCCTGGGAAAAGCAGTAGTCTTTCCAGGCATGGGGCGTACTCGATGACGAGCTGTGGAAACCTGTATCCCCACATAGAACCCATACCAATGCTTCTGAGGCTAGAGGACACGATTTTCACTCGAGAGAAGACTTTGTTGGCACGTAGCAGGAAGCTCTCCAGGACAGAGCAGCCGGCGAGTAATGCATGCAGAGAGCTCTCCGAGATTGTGACATGGAAAAGGGTCAGCTGCTTGAGAAGCGGCAAGTGGAGCGCTCTGTTTCCATCTGGGAAACCTGTATCCCCACATAGAACCCATACCAATGCTTCTGAGGCTAGAGGACACGAGATTTTCACTCGAGAGAAGACTTTGTTGGCACGTAGCAGGAAGCTCTCCAGGACAGAGCAGCCGGCGAGTAATGCATGCAGAGAGCTCTCCGAGATTGTGACATGGAAAAGGGTCAGCTGCTTGAGAAGCGGCAAGTGGAGCGCTCTGTTTCCATCTGGGAAGACGCAGGCGCCGAAGCTGGCGACGGCAAGGGTGGACGAGAAGCGGAGCACCGATGCCGGCAGCGGTCGCGGCGGTGCCCCCAAGCGCAGGCCTCGGTAGCGCAATCCCTCGCGGTCGAAGTGGATCTCGAGCTCCTGGAGGTTGTGTCGAGGGCGGGCTACGCCACCGCGAGCGCGAGGGCGAACGACCTGGACAGCTGGCTTTGATCCCGGGTTGGTGAGAGGAGCGGAGCGCCACAGGGGGCGCCACCGGGAGGAGAGGACATGCGTGCGGGCGCCGTCTTTGGTGGGAAGGAGGGAGACGATGTCGCCGAGGACGCCGTCGGGGAGGCGGCTGATGCGGTCCTCGAGGCACTCCTCTTCTTCCAGTCTCCTCTTCTTGGCTCTCGTGACCACCCCATGGCGATGGCGGCGGAATCGGAGAAAATTGGATTTTTGCCATCGCAAACGTTGGGTTTCGCTATTTGCTACGCAAAATTGCCATTCAAAACATTGACTCATCGTTTTCCTTGCCATTTTCTCTATTTTGCTGATTTCGTTTTTCTTTTTGCATTTTCCATCCAGGATATGAAAGGACCAGTGTCCCCCTGAGGCCCTGGCGATGCTATTCTGTTAACGCTGGCTGTTTCTTTGTTGCCGACGCTCGCCGCCACCGGCCGACTGGATGGCCTGACGCATGCGCCCTCTGGCCCCACGCCCGCCCGCCGGCGATGTGCGCGCCGGTCGCTCACCTCCTTTGATGGTCGTCGCAATCCGCACTTTGCGACGGTAAATATGCGAAACCCAACGTTTGCGATGGCAGGGCGGCGCGCACAGAGGTGGTGCATAGGTCGCGGAAAAATTCAAGATGCCGCTGGCCGATTTGTTTCCTGACGATTTGGCTTCTAATGTCTGTACATCATTATTTTCTTTGATTGTTGTTTCCTGATGTTTGTACATCATTTTTCCGTTGTTTTTTTCATTCCGCTCGTTACATCCTCTGTTTTTCCCTCATTTTATTTTTCCGTTGTAGATTCTGTTTCTTTTTCTTCTTTTCAGTTGTACATTGTTTTTTTTTGTTGAGGTGTATCTTGTGTTATTCAAACGGATAATGGTACTATGTGTTCAAAGTGAGAACAGAACCCAAACTGGTATAGGTGGACTGCAGACTGTTTGGATCCACCAGCTAAATTTTATCTGCTAAATGCCAAGGATCCAAACGGGGGCAGCTAAACTTTAGCCGGAGGCCAAAATGTACACAATTCATTTAGCTGTTTCAACCTAGCTAAACCCAGTTAAAATATGTTTAAAGACGAATTTGCCCTTATATTTTTCTGTGTCCACTTCGGGTTCAACAAAAGTAAGGGTAGCATAGTAAATAAACATCAATAAGCTAGAGTAATCAAAATACCCCTGGCTAAACTTTAGCTAGCTAAATTTTAGCTGACCAAATTAGCTAGCTAAACTTTAGTTAGAGTGGATCCAAACAGGGCCTAATGCCAGAGAAAATGACACGTCTAGGGAGGAAGGGGAACTGGGTTAGGAAATAAAAATGAATTGTGCCAAACGATCACATTAAACTTGTTGACGATCAAAATTGGCACAAGACAGTATGACAGCAAGAACCGGTGGAACCGGATTCAGAGACCGATGGGACCGGTTTAAGTTCCTGTTGCCTGTCTGACAAGGCAAACCGGTGGAACTGGTTTTCCCCGAGTCATAATAGGTTTGGACTCTATTTGCAGATCCGAGTTGTAATAGGACTTTTCTTGCGGGGCAAGACCTCCCCACCCTATAAATATAAAGGGCCACGGCCGATTGAGGGTTTATCCAATCGATCAAATACAAGTACCTTTACTTTTTATCCTTTCCAAACCCTAACTTTTCTAACCCCTCCTACTGTTCGTGCTTCGTCTCTACAGCGTTTGATGGCGTTCTGAGTGGCCTGCCGACCTCAGAACAACCCTAGGAGCGCCAGCCCTAACGGGGTCCCTCCCGGGCCGGCGTTCGTAGGTCGACGCAGCAAACCCTAGGAAACCGGTTTCACCGGTTTCCCAAACCGGTTTTACCGGTTTTGACTGGGTGTGCTGCAGGTGATCGATCCATTGCGGATCCGTGCGTTCTAGCGCATATCTCGGTGTGTTGACCAGAAAAAGCGTCAACACATTTTTGGCGACTCCGCTGGGGAAAGAGATCTTGGTTTCTATAACCGGTCTACCTAACCCTAGCCAGATGGGCTCTATTTCAGATTTGAAGCTCTCCATAGAGGAACTTGACGAAGAGGAGCGTCAGAAGTTTGAAGCAGCTCAAAAATTTTTCAAGAATCAATTTCTGATGGGGCTGAAGAAAGATCGCCAGGGCTGTGCTTTATGCAATTCAGGTTATGAGGAAACTCTAGATCACTTATTTTTCACATGCCCCTTCGGTGCCTGGTGCTGGCGCCTTCTGGGAGTTAACTGGAATCTGCAACTAAACATTGAAGAGAGGATCATTACTGCTCGTCGAGCCTTTAGGGGCACGCATCTTCAGAGAGATACTGATGCTTGCATGCTGGACCATTTGGAAACACCGAAATGAAGTAATTTTTGATGGTGCGCAATTATCATTGCAGCGATGGAAGTTCATCTTCAAGGAGGAGATAAAGCTTGTTTTGCTTAGGGCCAAGCCTTCCTTGAAGCAGGAGTTAGAATCTTGGCTATGTAATTTCATTTAATGCTTCTCACTTTTCTTCTTTGGATCTATGGTCCACCCTGTAAATACCATTTTTTTGCATACATATAGAAAAAGTCAATAGGGGCCTCCCCTGCTGTTTTCCTCAAAAAATATTTTTTCCTCAAAAAAACAGTATCAAGAACACAAGACTTTGTGATGCCCGCATTCAAGATTGATAATCGGAAGGTTGAGGTAATACCCACTGTAAGCAACTCACCATCTACTCCGATTGATCAACCTGCGATTACTTTTGATTTTGTACAAAAAAATTAGATCTTTTATCTGCATTATCAAAAAGAATGGATCGATTAGAAAAGGGGAATTTTGTTAGTAATCTTGTTCCTTATGATATTCCTCATATTGAGCAACATGAGTGAATTCAGACTAGTTCATCGGCTGTACTAGAGGAATTTCCTAAAAATTTACAGTATAATATGCCGATAAACTTTTCTCCAGAGCAAACGGTGCCAAGATCACTTCAACTGCCGAATACGGCAAAACCGGTACCACCGGTTCTTGAAACCGGTACCACCGGTTTTGGGGTGGCATCTCCTGGACAGTCTGAAACAATGCATTGTGTCCCATTAAATTATATGCCTCATGTTACTCAGTCAGTACCACATGTTGCTACAATGCATCAAGAATTAAAATTGACAGATTTAGCATCGGTTAAACAACAGAAGAATGAATTTGTTTCTGAATATATTAGGAGATTCAAAGAAATAAAAAATCGTTGTTATGATTTGTCAATTTCTGATAAAGATCTTGCTGATATTGCTTTCGATGGCTTAAGATCTATGATTAAAGAGAGACTAGAAGGCTTTGAATGTTGTTCTGTTAATCAAGTGCAAATAAGAGCTTTAGTTATTGAGAACCGAATGAAAAA
This sequence comes from Alloteropsis semialata, assembly GCA_004135705.1. Taxonomy (NCBI): domain Eukaryota; kingdom Viridiplantae; phylum Streptophyta; class Magnoliopsida; order Poales; family Poaceae; genus Alloteropsis; species Alloteropsis semialata. The sequence goes on along the minus strand of CM014271.1, from coordinate 84,651,105 downwards.
TAATAAAGATACTTTTGGAACTCATCAGTCTAGTTTACTTGTGAAAAATAATAGTTTAGATGATGAGAGAAAAAATGATTATGTTGCTGAATTAGTTTGGCCTTCAGAAGATAAAGCATATACGTGTCTATCTCTTAAGCTGATTCCTAAGAATCGGCAAGAACAAATGCGATTTAGTTTTGATGTTTCTAAATGTGATCATATATTCGATGAATTATTAAGGCATGGAAACATCAAGATGTCTCACACGATACCTCCACCTGAAGAATTGAAAGGGCGTGCATATTGTAAATTTCATAATTCTTTTTTGCATGCTACTGTTGATTGCAATATTTTCCGTCGGCAAGTGCAATCGGCCATAAATCAAGGACGATTGGATTATCATGAGATGCCAACGGATAATGTTTCTCTTTCTGTCAACACCGTTGATGTACAGCAACCCAAGGTATTGGTGCGGCCACATCAAGCTAAAACAACCAAAGGGAAAAATGTTATCATCGGTGAGGAGAAGCCTAAAAATTTGAAAGATAGACAGGTGATTAGGGAAGTGGTGTCTGAGAAAACTCCTGATGGTAGAGAGATTTTCAAGATCACTGCAAGAACTTTTGAACTCGGGGAGCAAGAATCCTTGCAAAAGCCGTTTGAGTCTGGTGTGCAGACAAAACCGGTACCACCGACTTTGGAGAGCACCATTCCAAAGCGGTTAAATCAAGGCGCCCCGAGCTTGAAATTTCAAAAGTGGACATGGAAAGAGATCAGAGGAGATATGAAAAGAAAAAAAATTAACCTTTGATCAGCTATTGTCCAAATATAAAAATCAAAAGGCCGTTACTAGTGATCGGCCGGTAAAAAAGGGAACATGGTCACCTATGCGTCGTGAGAGACATGCTTCATCTCATAAGGGAGCTACGCAGCAGGGTGATTTTGTCAAATTGCATCCTTTTCATGATGCACATCGAGACATGTCATGGATTCCTCCAACTTCTTCTAATTTTTCATATTCGGTATGTGATTTTAACAATATGTGGTGGCCATATCATCCTATGTTATATTCACCTTTTTATACAGGATGTGATGCATTTACTAAGCCAATTTATGACAGGATGTTGCATTCTAAACATGACCGTTTGACATCTAGTCAATCAGGTTGGAATCAGCAGAACAAATCCGGTGAAACCGGATTGCCAAACCAGTTTAACCGGTTTTTCCAGGAAAAACATACAGTTCCTCCAAAACAGGTTTATCGTATCAAGAAGAAGGAAGTGGAGGTGCAAAGAATGAATGATGATCTGGGAAAGATTACTGATAATAATGTCACACCGGTTGAGGGCATTGAAACAATTTCAAAGGATGATGACAAAAGACCGACTGCAATTGACAATAAGATTGAAGCATCGGTCCAAGAGAATATTGCTGCTGTTCATGGTGAGAAAAATAAAATTGATAATGGTATTTCTAAGTATTTCTTGCCTAGATGGTGTCCTCCAGGTTTGACGCACACACAAAAGAGGAAATTGCAGCGACTTCGATTTCAGGAGAATAAGGAGAAGGAATTGGAGAAACTGAAGAATGAAAATTTGAACAAGGATAGACTAATGATTCCTCAGAAAGAGTGGAAGATCAAGACTGGTATTTGCTCAGTAGAAAAACCGGTGGAACCGGTTTCAAAACCGGTAGTACCGGTTTCCATGACAGCAGAGGAGGATCTGGTTAACACAGTGCAGGTTCCTCTAATTCCTAATATTGCTTCTCCTGGTTCAATTCATTGCAATGAAAAATTGTCACCGGAGTCCCAGAATAAGGACGATGGACAGTTTTTGGATTATGAGCTATCCTCTGAACATATGAATATTAATCTTGATGGAGTACATTTGCCTTCGGAGGAGGGGATGGCTTATTTTAATTTTGGGTCACAAGAAGCTATTTTTCAGAAGCCCAAAAATAATGATGATCATCTGAAAGCTTTTATATATGAAGGGTTATATCAAAGAAAGACCAATTTCTCGTATGCTAGTTGACAGTGGAGCAATTATCAATTTGATGCCTTATACTTTATTCAAGAAATTGGGATGTTCAGATGATGAGTTGATCCAAACCGATATGGGTTTAAGTGGTGTGGGAGGAGATGATCCTGTAAGTGCTAAAGAAATTGTTTCTATGGATCTCACTATTGGAAACAAGACATTGGTTGTCGCATTTTTCGTCGTTGAGACCCAAGGTAAATTTAGTTTGATTTTGGGACGTGATTGAATACATGCGAACCAGTGTGTACCTTCTAGCTTGCATCAATTCTTGATACAATGGATAGGTGATAAGTTAGAGATTGTGCATGGTGATACATCGGCTTATGTTACAGCTGATGGTTCTATTAATGGTGTGCATGGTGACTTTAAGTGCTTGACAGGTGTAGACATTTCACATTATGGGTTTATGCGATCTACGCGAGACGGTTTTATTCTTTGTCACGATAAAACCGATTGAAGATTTTGCAAGAGATGGCCGATAGTTTTAATATCGCCCTTAGAATAAAAAAAGGCCGATGGATTCTGTTTAAACATCGCCCTCAGGAGTATTTTCTTGTGCTAAAATGTTTTCTGGTATGCAAGCTTTACCAAAAAACAGGGGGGCATATGTTGACGATCAAAATTGGCACAAGACAGTATGACAGCAAGAACCGGTGGAACCGGATTCAGAGACCGGTGGGTACGTCCTGTATGGTGGATCTTCTCGTATTGATGGTTATGATTTTACAAGGGGTCCCTGCCTCACCTTATATACTCGGGAGACAGGGTCTACAAGGCAAGAAATACAAACTCCTAGTCGGATACAATACACAGAGTCCTAACATGAGTAGGCCGGGTTGTTTCCTAGTACCCGACTAGTTTCTTAAGCTGTACGCTCCTTCCTTGTATCAGTCAGAGTTGCCAGCCCAATTTCCTAACGGGACTGTGGCCCATGAGGACTCCCATAGATCCTAGACCGTCAAGCCCCCGAGTGTCTTCATGTCTTCACGCCTGCCGGGTTGTTTCTCAACAGTTTCAGCATCAGCCGAGTTGTTTCCTCGTCGTCTTGCTTGTTGAAAACCTTCAGAAGTGAACATGATGTGCTCCTTTGCCGACTTCTTTTGCAGCCAGCCCCGGGCCTTGGTTCATGAACCAAGATTGATGCAAAAACTTCCCCATTTACTATAATGGTGTCCAGCTTTTGAAAAAAGATGGACCCATTATGGGTCTAGCCCCCGAGCCTAGAAATGTTTTCAAAGATTAAAAACAATTCCAGGGTCTTTATTGAAAAAACTTTCTAAAAGAAATATACTATTTCCCCCCAGCCCCCAAGCTTAAAGCAGATGACAATAAGCTTAAAGGCTTCTGTCATAAAGATTTATTCTTTTCAACGACGTCGTCGCGCTGATCCTGGTACAAGTTGATCTTCTTGTACGCCTCATCCAGTTCTCGACGCAATTGGGCGCGTTCTTGGTCCCAAGCTGCTTGTCCCTTGGCCAGATTGGCTGTGGCTTTCTCAGCGCGGGCAATGGACGTGCTGGCTCTCCGAAGCATCTCAAATTTCTGCTGAGATCGTACAAGTATACTCTACATCCAGATTAAAGGAGGCAGGGTTGATTAAAGTACAAAGGAGATAATTATTTACAGTACTACGCTATTTCTACTAACCTCTGTGAGCTTGGAGAGTTGTTTGTACAGCTCGGCGGCCTTCTCCAGATCTTCGTGGTCAACTTCAGAGTTGAATAAGAAGGCATCTTCATCCTCATTTGCGTTGATGCCGGGTGTGCCGGTGAAGATCTGGAATGGCTCTTGTGAAGGCTCGTGGGGTTTCTTCTGTTCCCGGATGATCTCTTCAATATCTGTTTCCTTCACCAGGCTTGTGGCGGCGTCCAGTTCCGCGGTCCGCAGGCTCGCCATCCGGATACTTTCTGTGGCTCTGGGCCTCGATCCAGAGGCCGAAGTACCCAGAGCGGCTTGTTCTGGAACTTGGGCTGGCGGTGTGGCGTTATCGCTTGGTGCTTGGGGTTGGGGCGGTGAAGATGCTTGGGGGCTAGGCCTTTCGTTTCCTCCTCTTGTTTCCATGATTGGAGTCTTTGGTGGTTCTGTGGGAGCAGGAGTAGGCGGACGGCTGCATAACAACTAAAGATTAGCAAACTCGCATTTCAGAATTTGCTCCAATATGTTGGGTGATTTACCTGGCAAATTCCATGTTGAATTCGGGCTCATCTACAACAAAGTCAAAACCGCCAGACGGGTTGTCTTGGGGTCCTTGAGGCTCTTCCGACTGGGCGGGTTCTTCTTGTTGAGGATTCTGTAATCATACATTCAATTCAGAAAACAACACGGCAAGAGGAAAGAACCAAGATTTTTTGCAAACAAGACAATTGGGGTACCTTGGGTGGAGATGTGTGCAGTGGGATTCCCACAGGAATCTCCACATTGGTTTCAGGCTCTGCTTCAAGTGCCTCTGCTTCATCAATAACAGTATCTGATGGTTTCCTCAATGAAGGAGACACTTTCTTCCGCATAGCCCATTTCTTCTTGGGGATTGGTGGACTTGGGGCGTCTTCAGCACTAGGTCTTTTCAGACCTGATCCTCCTTGTCCAAGTATTTTCCCAGGAGGTGGTCGGGGTGCATCATCATCAGAATCAGATCCTTCCTCCAGAATTACCTCGTCCATATCTGGTGATGCCTTTTTCTTCCCTTTTCCTGAACTTTCAGCAGTTTGCTGGGGCGGGGGAGATCCAGGCAACCCGGATTGGTTCTCTGATACTTCCAGAGGCGAGGAAGCAAGTCTGGTCCGCAATTCCTGGCATTGGATAACACAGCAATTGATTAATTGACAAGAAGCAAGAAGATGTATATCAACAATGGTATTCAGGTTGTTTTCGAGCTTACCAATGGCGAGGGACGACTTGCCGAGTACTCGGGTACTCGACGTGGTAGATCCTGGGCGTCCATGAAGAGTGCCTGGATGCGGACAACGACTTCATCTGATGACAAATCGCTGGTCGAGATCCTGGTCAGGTCTTCGGGCCCAGTATATTCATAGCCAACGTGCACTCGCTTCTGGCAGGGTTGTACGCGCCGGTGCAGAAAAGAACTGGCGATCCCGATGGCGGTTAGGCCTTGATCCAGCGATCATCTTTATAAGCCTGGCAATTCCATCAACCTTATCCCTATCGAGGGATTCATTCTATGAATCTTGCGGCCGAGGCAGATGACAGGAGTGTTTGGACAGCCTCGGGGGCTGATTCTCCACATAAAACCACTTGTCATTCCAGTCCTTAATAGAGTCGTTCATCTTGAAATCGAAGTAGACGTTCTTCATCCTCTGACGAAGCTGAAATCCGGCCCCACCGACTACTTTGTCTGGGGTAGATTTCACATGAAAGAGGCATCGGAAAAGATTGAAGTGGGGATCAATCCCCAAGAAGGTTTCGCAGAGATGAATAAAGAGGGAGATTTGAAGAATGGAATTGAGATTGAGATGAATCAGTTCCAATTTGTAGTAGGAGAGAAGCCTCGGAGAAAATTATGAGCGGGGAGGGCAAATCCGCGTTCATAAAAAGCAACAAAAACCACGATTTCGTGGATTTCTTCAAAAGGCCAGGCCTTACCAGCATCGGTGCGCCAACAGGAGATTGATTTATCCAGAAGATAGCCTTGCTCCACAAGACTCTGCACCATCTCGTCTATTGCCTTGGATGGCTTCCAGGCAAGAGCCGGCGCAGGGGAGTTCTTGAACACCGGCATATCTGTGGTTGGGATCTTGGATTTCTTTTTGCCCGTGGCGGATTTGCTCTCAGTAGGCTTGCTGGAAGCAGGTTTCCGACCCATCCTGCCAGACGAGACTTTGGATTGATTCTCGGATGGGGCTTGAGTGGATTGGAGATTGCGCGCGGAGGCGAAAAGAGTTTGAGGATTTCAGTTGTGAAAGCGACGGCGGCGGGGAGGAGAATACGAACGGTTCACCCTCTGTCTTATAAGATTGAAGTGGTACCCCTAAGCGTATTTTTCGTAAATCCGTTTTCCAAAATATGCCAACACTTATGTATTCACGGTTACAAACCAGATGCATATTTCTGCGGCCATTTCCTAACGAGCTAGGTCATTTTTCGATGAATTTTCATTCTCGGGGGCTGATGCTTAATAGGATTTATTTCCACATCAAAGAATATACATATTTCAATAGAAGTCTTTAAGCTTATTGTCATCTGCTTTAAGCTTGGGGGCTGGGGGGAAATAATATATTTCTTTTGGAAAGTTTTTTCAATAAAGACCTTGGAATTGTTTTTAATCCTTGAAAACATTTCTAGGCTCGGGCGCTAGACCCATGATGGGTCCATCGTTTTTCAAAAGCTGGACACCATTATAGTAAATGGGGAAGTTTTTGCATCAATCTTGGTTCATGAACCAAGGCCCGGGGGCTGGCTGCAAAAGAAGTCGGCAAAGGAGCACATCATGTTCACTTCTGAAGGTTTTCAACAAGCAAGACGACGAGGAAACAACTCGGCTGATGCTGAAACTGTTGAGAAACAACCCGGCAGGCGTGAAGACATGAAGACGCTCGGGGGCTTGACGGTCCAGGATCCATGGGAGTCCTCATGGGCCACAGTCCCGTTAGGAAATTGGGCCGGCAACTCTGACTGATACAAGGAAGGAGCGTACAGCTTAAGGAAACTAGTCGGGTACTAGGAAACAACCCGGCCTACTCATGTTAGGACTCTGTGTATTGTATCCGACTAGGAGTTTGTATTTCTTGCCTTGTAGACCCTGTCTCCCGAGTATATAAGGTGAGGCAGGGACCCCTTGTAAATCATAACCATCAATACGAGAAGATCCACCATACAGGACGTAAGGTATTACGCTCTCTACTCGAGGCGGCCTGAACCTGTCTAAATCGTCTCGTGTTCACCATCGTGCTTCTGGTTCCGGCGAGGCCCTCACGAACAACTCGACTACTTAGGGACCCCCCATAGTAGGCTAGCCGGTATAAAAAACCGACAATCTTGTTTTCATGATTTGCATATAGTTGGCTTGGTTGTTCTATAGACCATATGATGAATGCTTAATTTTCCATGTTAATGCTTAAATTGAGCATTCTCCTTTTGCAATCTTGTGTAAACATGGTGTTTAGACTTGATTGTGGACCATCATCATCTAGTTCAATAAACCTTGCCAGTTTCTCATTTTGTTTTCATGTTGTATTTGGTTGGTTTATAAGCTTTGCAATGCGCTTTATTTTTTCTTGTGGTGTAAAGAATTATTGATCTTGGGATAGACGGGGTGTTTTAACCTCGATTATTAAAGCTTTATGGCTATGGAGAAATTCGGCAATCTAGTTGTAAGCATGGTGTTTAGAACTAGATGTAAACATTGTCTTTATTTATATGTCTTCCTCTCATTTGCATACACACTTGCACACACGCACACTCATTTTACTAGGTTAACTATGCCACAAGTTAAGAACCTTAGAGAAGTCATTGGATTGTTGGCAATTGTTTCTGCTCCCAACCGTCACCCCGAGGGTAGTATGTGCACTCGAATTGTTTTGCAGGCATGATGAAGCGCTCTGATGAAAAATAAAGAGGAGGAGAGAAGGACGAAAAGGCAACAAAAGTTAAGAAGCTTAAAGGCAATCTCTGAATGTGTGGCAATAGGACTTCAAGAATTACAAGACGATAAAACTTCATCTTCCACGCTTAGAAACATGCTAAGCATGGGGGAGGATTTGTGGAACAAAAAGGAAAACCGCCACATGGAGTACAAGGATCACGATCAGCACAAGATTTGTTCTTCCATGCTAAGCACAATGCTTAAGCATGGGGGAGACCGCGCTGCAATTCATTGCAAACATCAAAAGGACGGTAAATTCTTTCTCAACCTTCTCTTTTTTCATCTCTTTCTAAATGCTTGTATATACAAACATGCCTTCAACCACACTAGATGCAACCTTTGTACATCTCTCTCTGGTTAATAACATGGCTTCTAGAAGGACAACCTAGTTTTGTTTTGTTTTTGTTTTTAATAAGTAATGATCACCATCACCATATGCTTACCACGATGATACTTTTTTGAATGATTTTGCTTATGGAAAAATGATGAAAGTTGCCGCTTTGTTTTACCTACACAATGTTGTATGTGACTTGACTATTTGCTCTCAATTAATTGAACTTAAATTGGTTAAATACTGGCTCTTTTATTTGTGGAGGTTAAATGACTAAATTCTAGACCCACATACTCTATGTTGCTCTTAGATGACCTTATGACTTGTATTGTTTTATTTAAAACTTGATTACTATGCTATCTACATTTGTGAATCTCTTGCGAAGTTCTACCTACCAAAGCCTATATACACATACATGTACTTTCATGATGAAACCTTTAGATTGCAAACTTATATTTCAATGAGTTGGATTAAGATTGATTTTAATGGTAGAAGACTAAGAGGCTGGCCATTTCTTTGTGTAACTTTTTCTTGCTAGCCTTTCTGTCCATGCATTGTGAGTTTATACACTGGAAATTTCACAAACTTCACTGGGCATCCACCCTAAACCAAAATTATCTTTGTGTGATTACCTCCTTGACCACAACCTACAATTGAGTATGGATGACAATCTCGAAGATGGAGAAGGATCACCGGTCCCCAATCAAGAAAAATATTTGGAGGCTTCCAACAAAAATCTCCTTAAAGTCCGAAGTGATTCCCTCCAAATTTTATGGATTTTATTTCAGCAGCCATTCGATTTCCTACCTCGTTGCTCGAGGACGAGCAATCGTCTAAGCATGGGGGGAGAAGTCATCGCATATCTCTGACATTTCGCAGCTGAATAAATGTTTTTGTTGCCAAAAGTTCTGAGGAGCAAAAAGAAAAAAAGAAATAAGAGAAAAAGAAAAGGAGAAAATGAAAAGAAAAAAAGAGAAAAATAATAATAAAGATGCTCCTCGGTTCTTTTTGCTTCATAAGTTCCCAAGTTCCTTGAAGATAATTCTATACTCAATTTTCCAACCATGTGCAATCCGATCATGAGAACTTCATTTGTGTCTCGGGATCACCCTCTTGTCACTTGCACATGTCCACCTATCTAAATGTGTGTGTAGTGTGTTCCATCCCTCTCTCTCTTTCCAACATTTATTCTCCATGGTCTTTTTGACGAGTCTTGGTAATTCCAATAGATCTCTCTCTTGATTTGACAATATTTCAGATATAATGTTTTGCTAGGATTGTTTTTACCTACCAAGCTCCACATAAGCCTTCCACTTTCATATATGAGTAGAATAGGATGAAAATAATCTAGTATAGGCTTGAGCGACATATGAGTATAAAAGGTTGAAAAGTAATCTATCATAGGCTTGAGCGACTTGATGAGATGAGTATTTCCATGAACTATTGCAAGAGAATCTCACTTATGTTGGATATGCATCTTTTTGAAAAACACTTCATGATGAAATTAGGTAAAGGTCTGAAGTTCGCTTAAGTTCAAGAGCATTGTATTTATTTTAATTGTGGCATGTTCTTTATTCCTAGTCTATCTTCGGTCACAACTTGAACTTTAAAAACCAAATACTTGAGGGAGCAATGTGTCTTGTTGTGTATAACTAAGTGCAGGGAAGATATTGAAGGGCAATGCTGATTTCCTCATTAAACAAAGATCCCTTGTTCGACCCCAGAGAAAGATTGCATCGCTTGACTTGCTCGAGGACGAGCAAAAGCTAAGCGTGGGCGTACTGTTGGCGGTCGTTAGTGGTATACTTAATGCTATTTAGGTGGTATTTTTGGAATAATTCATATACTAACCAACCATTTGGCACTTGAAATAACTCTATTTTCGCATATGCATATATTTTTGGAGGATTTCTATTTATGTAGGTTTTTGAGCTATTTTGGAGCATATATGAACAGTTCAAGAACAAGGACAACACGAGGCCCATTCAAGCTCAAACTACGGTGAACCAACCTCCAAGAATACCTTTGGGCCAAGTACTCAAGGACAATATCAAGTGGCCAAGGCATATCTAATGAAGAATTTGGCAATATTATCAAACTCCAATCTTATCCCGAAGAAATCCCGAAGCAAACGAAGTCCAAGGCAGAAGACTCCAGAAGGCTCGGGAAGAAAGTTAGGCGCGAGGCGGCCCGATAAAAGGCCAGGCCGACCGGCCTAGGGCCCATTGGGCCGGCCGGCCCAAGCCCTTTTTGAGCCCCCTCGGCCTCCCCTTTGACCTAGGGTTCCCTCGGTCCATAAATAGTTCGTCTCCCGAACGTGGGAGGCATCCATCCAGGATAACTCGGTGAAACCTAGAAGCAAACACCGGAGGGAGCCGACGGTCACCACGAGTCTTCGAAGTTGCCTAGGGTATGGCTTAGGCCAACCCTAGCCGCCATGGCCTCCCTGTGTGGTTGTGCTATGGTGGAGTTCATGAGCTAGTTGGAGTCGTCAATGGTATGTACTTAGTGGTGATGATCCAAACACATCTATTATATGAGTAATGTTCTTCATGTCATCATATCTCTTAACGACTCGATTCCTCTTTCAATGATTTCGCTCCCTCTTGGATTTGCCTATTTTCCAATATATTCTCGAGATAGATTGCTCGAGGTGTTCTTGTAGCCATTGTGGCTAGGGGTTCATACTGGATCTACCAAGAGGGTTCGACACGTTCTTTGTGAACGTGCTCCTAAGTTCCTGCGCCGATAGGGAGTGCCGTGACAAGGTGTGATCCCATGTAAGGTGGGGCTTACGGGAGTTTGACCGGAGGATAGTAGTTTAAAGATGGCTTTTGATGAGATGCATGATGTGCTTGCTCTTCTTGGCTAGAACTACAACTAGAAGGCGATAGGCTTGGTTACCCCTTTGGTTGCGCTTTACCTTTACCTATGTTTATGGATGTGATCAACATATGCTCTATCACTCATATCAATAGGTTTATCTTTTACATGCAATCAACGTTTCATGATAAGATAGATCCGTTAGATTAGATAGAAAACCCTAATAAGTTCATTGTCGATTTATAGATTGATAAACCTTGGGGGAATACTCTAAGGGAAGAGCTACAACTGATCCGTGCACTTGCGGTTCGCAATTGACGCATCTAAGTGTCGTCAACAGCTACATCTCCCGATAATCAGTTTTCCATTGAAAGAGTAACTCAGTGATAAATCCATGCAAGCAAATATTCAGAGAAGTAAAGCTACAACAACACAATCAGCTTTACATGCTTCCAGTGTTTGTAGCACCTGCCCCATATGCCATTCCTCCTCATCTTCCTTTGTAAGAGGCCAAAAATATTCTGAAATCATTGGTGCTTGAAATAACCACATCCACATAATATAATCTTGCATTACTAAAGTGGATATCATGACTAAACCAATAAAATTTATTCAGTGGTCTTACCCTTATCACATACAAGATCACACTGACCAGCGATGCTCGATGCTCACGAACAGAAAACTATCACATCCTCTAGATCTTTGATCTGCACGCACAGATTATGTAAGTTTGCTATTCCCATGAGATTCTCGACAAAAACATTGGCATTGACAGCCAAATACAGTAAACAAAACGAACCGGCAGTAATGTGGCTACATCTGGAATGCAGGAGCTAGTAGTCTGCATTAAGTGTCTGCACAAACTGAGAAATAGATTGCACAGGAAGCAAGAGACTTTACAAAGCAATATGAAAAACACTCGATTAATCAGGTCTCTCACACGTAAACTTGCAACATTTCAAGGTTTGGAAACCTTTCAGATGCATTTCCCTAGCTACTTCTTTGCAGTGGCCAAGTCCACAAAGGGTCACCGCTGCAAATCATATGTGATATGAATTGGCATTAGCATGAATGATGTTCTAGGGGTAATTTTCAAATATTGGGATTTAAAATAATTTTATATTCACTAACTGATAAAGACCACTCGCCAAAATAAGGAAATAGCAGAGCCACCGTTTCAAATGATCGATATTCAGTAGCTGAAAAGACTACTCACACCTATTCCTTCCTATACTTGTATCTAGAGTGCTGAAATCATGTCGGGCTCTCCCAATTTATCCACAGTACACAAGCATCACTCCAACATAAGTAGAAAAGCATGTCGCTAAACCAGTTCTGGAACTTATCTAGGCAGTGACAAGTACATGAGCCTTGCAAAATATATACTGTAAAAACTCATTAGTTCAAAGATTCTTTTCACACATTTTTCACATATGTGAGGGGATTGAATTTACCTAGCAGAGTGTATTCAACACTTAATAAGTAAAATGTATTCCAGGTGTCCTGCTCAAAACATGTGACAAGCACCTGAACAATCAGACCTATAAGTTGTTGAGCAAAGGCAAATTACCAGTCATGCACCACTCTCCCCACATGTAGAGTGAATACTGGATGTCCTGAGGCAAAATATGAAGCGCAAGTGTTGATCCATGCACAAGTAATAGCAATCTGCTACCTCCACATCTGTTTCACCATTTTTGAGTTTTTGGTTTTTGTCATCAATTAGTTTTTTCCCTAGATAAATACCATACATTATCATGACACAACTGGTACATATGTTCAGAATCTGAATTCACTCAAACAAGAGGAAGGACAATGAACTGTTCTAAGTTCTAACCCTACAAAATGGGACATTTTTAAACAAAAAGTAAATTGATTAAAACCTCTACCCTTTATGTTCAGATACTACAATGTTTTTGGAATTAACGGTTAATCCTTAGCAATCATTTAGGCATACATAACCTCTGATTAACACAATGTTGACAAAATGCGTAGAAGGATATGCAGGCATCGCAATCAAACAAGGATCATACAAACTGAACACGGCTTGTATCTTTCCAGCCTATAATTTATTTATGTCCCAACAGAAAGCAGGCTGAAGTCAGTAAGAATTTTGGGTGGAGATTTGAATAAGAAAATTGCTGCTACTTATCAATCCTTTACAAACACATAATCCCAACTCCTGAGTGTAGTGGCCCACAATAGCATTCCTGTAGATTTTGTATGGTCTTGTCACGCCCAACATGACCACTAAGACCACTTGAGTGTAGTTCTCTATTTAGCTTATCATGTACTTCCCTGTCTTGAAATATAAGGCATTCTAATTTTATCATAAGTCAAACTAGATAAACTTTGACCAACTTTCTAGAAAAAAAGAATAATATTTATGGCAACCAATTAGAACCAATAGACCCATTATGAAATATATTTTTATATTTTACTTATTTGATTTGGTAAATTTTAATGTTTTTCTCCACAAACTTGATCAAACTTTGAAAAGTTTGACTTAGGACAAACTCAGAATGCCCTTTATTTTGGGAAGGAGGGTGTAGAGAACTTCTTGGGATGCACAACCTATTATCCTTGAAAAGATAGACATCTTGCACCAAATATTCTTCACCTAGTGGTTGCCTTTGTAGATGTTTTAGCCATATGTAACCAAAATCATCATCATTCTCATATAAATCCTAAATCCGATCCATACCGGGAAGTTCAGCTTCAAAAGATGTTAGGAGAAAATCACGCCGACTCAAGGCATCAGCCACTCGGTTAGTTGCTCCAAACTTTGCATAATGAGATAATTAAATCTCTCCAAGTACGTTGCCCATCTTGCTAGCATACGATCTACATGTTTTTTGTTTCTAAAATGCTTGAAGGATTGATGGTTAGTAGATACAATAAACTCCTTAGGTAATAAACAAACTTGGCAAAATAGTCATTTTGGTCCCTTAACTTTGCTGCGAGGGTCAAGTTCATCCCTCAACTTTCAGTTTGGCCAATCTAGTCCTCCAACTTTTGTTTTTGGACCAAACTCATCCTTTTGCTGATGTGGTGCTCGGCACTTCCACCAACCTAATGTGAAAAGGTCTTTTTTGCCCTTGGCTCCTTCTCCTTCAGTCAAGTTACCGAGCATATTGTCTTCACCAAACTTGAGGTACACAATTTTACATGTAGAAAGAATTAATTGGACCCCTTTACAATTCATTTTTTACTATTTTTATTTTTTCTCCTCCCATCAATATTTTCTGGCTTCACCCTTAAAAGCCCTAAAATCCGATTCTTTGCAGTACTGATTTTTCTTATTGAGGAAACAAGCACATGTCCACTTGATCCACTATAGAATTTTGAGCATAATAATGACTATTCGATTTTGCTATTTCTGCAGAATGTGATGAGATATATACGGTCACTTGGATTACATACTTGATTATGGAGGTCTCTCTACGCATATTAGGATGTGAATTTTGGGGCTTCGTGTATCCAACCTGTTATATGTATATGCTTTGCTACACTTGAAGGCTAGAAGAGGGAAACTGATCGCATCTTCCTCATAAGAAGGGACGATGACCACATCGAGGATGGCCTTCTAAAATTTAAGAAAAGAAACAGATACTATAAATTGATCATTGATCAATTGCCATGTACATGTTTGTCTTTGATTTTTGGGCTTTTAATTTATATGTACACACAAGACGACATCATCGACAACCCATCAAAGTAACACTTGAGGAAGGGAAGGATCCAAGGGCAAAAATGACTTTTCGCTTAGTCTCATGCCAACATTGAGTGTCATATTAGTACAAGGACGAGTTTGACTAAAAAAAAGTTGAGGGACTAAATTAGCTGATCTAAAAGTTGATGGACAAATTTGACCCTCAGACCAAAGTTTAGGAACTGAAATGCCTATTTTGCCAATAAACTTCCCAAGTACTTCCCAAGTTTTCAAAGCTCTAAAAACTGCATAGAGTTCTTGCTAATATGTAGTCCATTTTTGTCTTGCTTCGCTTAGCTTCTCACCAAAGAAAGCAATGTGTTTTCTCTCTTGAGATAGAACATCCCCCAATACCCACTCCACTTGCATCGCATTCTAGTTAAAAGTCTTTCTGAAATTAGGTAGAACCAAAACAAGAGCTTGGGATAGCTTCTTTTTAATTTCCTTGAAACTTGTTTCAGTAGCTTCATTCTATTGAAATTTCCCTTTCTTCAAAGACTCGGTAATTGGTACCATAATAGTGTTTTTAGGTTTTGCTACTCTCTCCGTTCCAAATTGTATGTCATTCTAACTTTCTTGAAATGTCAACATCTCAAGATTCACCATGTATCTACAATAAAGTACTAACATTTATGATAACAAATAAGTATCATTAGATTCCTTATTAAATATATTTTCATAGTATATTTTTTACATAGGTAGAGTCTGAATTCATCCTGGTCACCAAATGAAAGTTTATGAACCTTCTCATTAGAATATGATACCACTTTTGCAGTTTCATATAAATTATGATATATAGCGGCCTTGTAGGTTTCTTATGTAAACAAGTTGCATATTTCAACACTTGATATGAAGAAAAGAAGAAGCATCACCAGATCTTGTTCCTGATTGAAGGGTGTCAATGCATGGGTGTCAAAAAGCTTTATTCCATCTTCCATATGTAGTGCAGTAAAAATATTATTGTTCTATTTCCCAGCTATATTATTTTTGCTTTTAAATTTTAATCTTCATTAAGATGTATTACTACACATTAAATCGTAGGTTTGTTTCATAAGAAATGTTCAGTTCTAACCTACACTGAGTGTCACTTCTTTAAGTGAATTTTATTACTTGTAAGGATGATATCCTTGGAGCTTCATAATATTTGTTGAAAAAATCTACACTAGCCTGGACATTATTATAATCACTAAAACTTTGTTTACAGAGGAAATGGCATGTTCCCACATGAACTTTTGTTGTGAGAATTGTGAAGTTTAACTTCTGATCAAACTTAGGAATGAATAAACAAGCATGTCAGCACCCATTCAATACTCAGCAATGTTGAAGAAAATTCTGCACGAGTGCTTGGTGATTGCATCGCCTTGTTGCTGCTGTTGCCGATTTAATTGTGAACCAACTGCTGCTCGTGGTGGTGGCTGTTTAGGTTAGTGGAGGGTGTGGTTATTGCAATGACAGCAAAATATAAGTGTGGACGTAAATCTTTGCTATAAATATAAAAAATACTACTACGTATTTTTAAACACGTGCACGTGCAACCCTGCTAGTTTCTAAAAGCTTCTGCAAACTTTTGGTTGCTACAGTAGTATTTTTTCCCCCAAGGAATCTTGCATGCATGAAGTACTAAATGAAGTCTATTTACAAAACCTTTTTACAGATGAGTGCAACTTTGCGCGACGAATCTAATGAGCCTAATTAATCCATGATTTGCTACAGTAATGCTACAGTAATTATCCTCTAAACGTACGGTTAGAGGCCTCGTTAGATTCGTCTCGCGAATTTACCGGGGGGTTGTGGAGCTAGTTTTGTAAACTGATTTTATTTAATACCTCTAATTAGTGGTCAAAGTAGGGTGAAAAAAATTTCACCCTACAACCAAACGCGGCCTAAGCTCACTTTTTGAAAAGTTAAAGGCTGATTGACAGCCGAGCTTTTTGATAGTGAGATGGAGTATTTGTTGTGTGGGGTCCACATGTAAACCGCCCATTTTCTAACCTTCTTCCAAGCTCCACCGCCACCGACTCGTCGCTGCGGCCGTAGGTAAATATGAAAATTCCAAAACTTTCAACCAAGTACATAGGTGTAACTCTATGTTTCTGTTACTCCCATCTAAACTAAACCCCTCCTTTTTTTGGAAAATCTGAAAAACTCCAAATCTTCTCCATTGCCTGTTGCTGTTGCTGCAAACAAGTTCAAGCAGCAACATCTAGTTTTATGTTCTAGGCAGGAGGCCTAGAAAATGATAACCTTCAAGTTATATTTTTTTAAACCTATCTTCAACTTAAATGAGAATGTACATACCTCTCTATTGGAACTTACAATTCTGTTTGACTTCCAAAGCAAACTTATATATTGTGAGGCAACCTATGCTGCTATATGCAATGCAGCAAATCAGTTATTATCATTACAGATTTCACCCTCAAATCTCTTTTGCACTTCAGCAGTTTTGCATTTACTACAATGGATGATGCCAAGTTTTTTCCTTAAAATACGATGCGAAGTCACTTTATGCCTCTGCAGTACAAATTTTCTACAAAAGGTTCTTGAGATTGATGTTCATGCATCTGATAAGATTATGGTGTTTGCAATTTCATATCTACCAGGAACATTTAGCTTAGTCATCTGGACAGAATTTCAATTGATACAATGTGACTTGCCAATCACTCAGCAATGACAGAACTCTGGGAAGAACTGGTCAAGAAACTAATCCAGCAGGAATATTACAGTTTTCAGACTCATGCAGCATGCATAGTTGCATACTATCACAAGTGAATTGCCTGGTTTTTGCACTGACTGTGATACAAAAACAAATCTCCCTGTCTCCCTATGACCTAAAATCGATATGATCCTGCAGCAATTTACTTATGCATAAAGAAAGAAAAACATATAACCAAAATTAAGACCAACCCAACAATTCAAAAAATGAAAACACCCCATAAATCCCAAATTAATTAAGATTAACCCTGCAGAATTCCCCCCATTCAACATATGACCTTTGGAGACCCATCATTCCCACTGCTCCCCTCAACCCGAAATAAACAAAACATGGCCACTGTCTCTTTATCTAAAATAAAAGACACATGCACACAAATCGGAAAACTAAGAGAACCTGCGAACTGTGAGGTAATGACGTAGTGTGATTCATTAGTACATAACAAAAGTACTCCAACATGGTAAATGGGTCAGGGAGAGATGGAGTCAAAATAAAAATGCGGAAATAAGCAAAATTGCTTCCTTTACATCTAATGAAACAACCTAAGAATGATATCCTCATGTTCTCATCAAAAGAATTTCTTTTTGCTAGGATGCCAAAGAAGGGGTCGCACAGCGAAATCATTTACACAATCATTCCAATGATAATCAGGTAAGAAATGACAATGAACACCTCAAGTACCAATTCTCCAATTAAAACAAAAGTTAACACCTTGTCTGCTTACACAATAATAATCCAGGAAACAAAATCCCAAATGTTTAACACTGCAAACAAGCGACTAATCAATCAAAAGGAGAGCAGGCCCACCTGTCAAACCCTACAAAGGGGTCACTGGTTGACAAATCCTGTACTTGGTCACACCAGATATATTCAAGCGTTGCAGGCCAACCAAAATGCGACACAAAATCAAACCGTGCACTCCTTGAGGCTCTGTTTTCGATCTGGAGCAATGACTGTTGTCTTTCAATCCATGCTTTGTTATCATGACTGACATCTACTTGAAGCACCATTGATTCGAGGACTCTCGCGTTCAATACAAAGAACTTGGCAAAGTTAACATGTGCATTGTTGCCTCGATAGGTTGTCACCACAATTTTCTTTAGAGGAATGTCAATGGTACCGATAAGGTTCTTATATTTTCGACACCATGCATTTGTCACCCCTGACTTTGTTGACTGAAAAAACAGGATCATAATAATGGTGACAATCTAGCTTGAGAACAAGCATCGATGCAATAGTAAGTTAAAAAAGAATGCACAAGGAGACTAAATTATGGAATATGTTTGTTCACCTGCGTGTACACTCTCTTCAACTTGATGTACAGGTTCTCCAAGCAGGGAAAGCATTTCATGAAGTCAATGACCACATCCAAGCTAAGATTGATATGAGTTAAAGCCAAAACCTTCACGCTGGGCAACACCATTGTTGAGTTAACAACACGCGATCCCTGTGTTAAGCACAAAATACTAAGGGCAAAGCAAATTGGATTTGAGCAGAATGTGAAAGTGCGTAGGCGCAGAGAGGTACCTCAAAAACTGTTGTGCCAAACTCCAGTCTGGGGTTTAGAGCAGGCAGCTGCCCCAAAATCACCAATTTTGGCGCCGAAATTACTGAGACAACCATTTCTGTGCCAAAGCTTTTTCCAAAAAAAAGTAATCTTTCAAGACAGGGTGCATTCTCGATGATGAGTAGTTCTAGCATGATCTCTCCCCAAGAGCTATGCACACCAATGCTCTTAAGGGTATGGGACACAATTTTGATGCGAGAGCAGCAGCCTATGCTGTCAGTTAGCATCAAGCTTTGCAGGTCTGGGCAGCCGGAGAGCAAGGCATACAATGAGCTCTCCGAGATCACGACATTCATGAGACTCAGGTGCTTGAGAAGCGGCAAGTGGAGCGCGCTGGTGTTCCCATCCGGGAAAAAGCAGCCGCCGAAGGAGGCGACGCGAAGGGTGGACGAGAAGCGGTGGGCCAACGCGGGCAGCGGCGGCGGCGGCGCGCTCCCGGGACGTGGGCACCTAAAGCCGTAGTGGAACTCGAGCTCCTGGAGGTTGTCGAGGGCGGGGGCCTGGAGCCACCCATCCAGTGTCGCGGCAGGGTGGGCGTCGCCGTCGAAGTAGCGACTGGGGATGGAGAAGCGGCGGCCGGGGCCGGGATGCAAGGAGAGAATGCCGGAAATTTCGGAAGACGAGATGCTGCGGTCATCGAGAGGGGGGCGGCCGAGGAGATCGAGGTTGAGAGGAGCGGAGCGCCAGAGGTGGCGCCACCGCGAGGCGATAACCTGAGTGCGGCCGCCGTCCTTGGTGCGGAGGAGGGAGACGATCTCACCGAGTAGCGCGTCGGGGAGGCGGCTGATGTGATCGTCTTCTCCCAGCCTCCTGTCCTTGCTTCCCGACACCGTCGCCATGGCGGCCGGCGGCGCGGCGTGGCGGCGGCCGGTGAGGGTTGGGGAGCGCAGTCGGCTTTGCTACCTGTGTGGGCGAATTGGGCCGGATCGTAATTGGAGGGGCTCTTTAATTGCACGATGTATTCAGCCCATTAGTGTCCGAGGGTAGGCCCATTTATAGATCCTTGAAAGCATCGAATCGTTGCCTGCAGATAGAAGTGAATCAGCTGCAGCTCTATTATATTTTTCTATTATATTACTACTCCCGTCCGTGTAATTGTATTTTTGTTACATGTTCAGCTTATCGAGAGAATGCTTAAATTTTAATTTGTAATAAACAATATGTGAAGCAATTTTGACCATAGGATAATAGGTTGCCAGCGTATCATTTTTGCAGGATTGGCCAGCGTTTCCAATTTATGAAATGTAAAGAGAGGTTCAGATTTTCACAAAATAAATCCATGCTCAGATCCTCTAAACTTCATTTTCTACTTCTTTTGGTGGGTTATTCAACAAGAGTTTCAGTTTCTCAGTGACGTGGATGCTCACAAATACAACCAATGATGAGCATGCAAATTGTTTTTCTTGAAAAAAAAAAGAATCAAACATGCTGGGCTAGCCGGTGATAACGTCTTTAGGACAGAGATTCAATTCTCGGCATGGGTGCACGGCATAGGACAGAAATTTAATTTATGCAATTGAGCGTCACATTGCCACGAGTGAACCTCCTCTTTTTTTTTTTAAGACCAAAGTAAGAATTGTATTAAATCAAAGCTGAGTGAATCATCATGTCACACACAGCACTCTCAAAGAAAAAAAATTACATTTAAGAACAATCAAGTACTGCTCTTCGTCTTTATTGTACTTATGCATTATGCAGCTTCAAAACTCAGTCTCAAATCTGTATAAATATTCATATAGGAGGCCGCACATGCATATTCTCAGCAAGCAAGCTGAGGACAAGCACCCAAACAACGACGACCAACATCCCTGTAGGTTGGACCGAGCAAAATCTTCTTTTCCTTCATGTGTCTTTCTTCTTCCTCTTTCTGCCACCAATGAAGAAGAGAGACTGATCCCAATCTACCCAACCCAAGACTGATCAACATCATCTCGAGAGGTAGAATTATTCTTCCAAGCCTTTCTACGTGGTTGGATCTAACCACGACAAAACGGAGAAGAGAGGCTGTAGACAATTATTCCACAATGGCAGCATCATCCCCGCCTCAATGCCGCCATCCGGAAACCTACTGCGTGTTTGGTTCCGCTTATAATCAGATGATTGGTGAAAATAAGCGAGAATCCCACAAACATCTTGATTATTTTCGCTTATTCTAGCTTCTGTGATAATCCGCTTATGAGATTTGAACTGCAATAATCGAGAATCGAGAATCAAGAAAATTTTTGCTTATCTTAGAATCTAAGCGTGGCTGAGAGAAGCAGAACCAAACACGCCCCTAATGATCCATGTCGTGATGCCAAGGAAGTTGCCGACTCCGTAGGTGCCGCCATCTTCTTCATTAGAGTCGCCATGGAGAGACCAAATCTACCCTACCTCCTCGCCGTTGCCGGAAAAGCACAGGAGGAAACAAATCTCCAATACCACGAACCACGACATGGAGAAACCTAAACTAAACCGGACTCGATCTACTAAACCTATTGTAGAGATGGATACCGACTACCTCCAGCCTCCGGCGAGCTGCCGAATGTGGGAAGGGAGGGAGACCAACGGTGATGGAGACGGAGGGCCGGCGGCAGGATCGTGGTGTTGCATGTATCGCCCTTGGGACGACGCGGGGGCGGACAACGAGTGAACCTCCTCTTTGCAGTCATGAAACTACACTCCAGTGATATTACTACAAGTCTATTGTTTCATTTTTTTTAAAAAAATATATTACAAGTTTATCGTTTCCTTCAAAAAAAATATTACAAGTCCTCAAGCTTATGCAGAATGCACTTTGATTACTACAGAAACATACTTCCCTGTCTCCCAACCTCTGACTTAGAGCCCGTTCGGCTGAGCCGAACTGGGCTGAATTCGGCTGAGGCTGAGGCTATTGGCATTCAGCCGATTTCAGCCCAGCTCCGATCAGCCGAACAGGCCCTTACAAACGATATGACCCCGGATCAAAATA
The DNA here is from genome assembly GCA_004135705.1 of Alloteropsis semialata. Lineage (NCBI taxonomy): Eukaryota > Viridiplantae > Streptophyta > Magnoliopsida > Poales > Poaceae > Alloteropsis > Alloteropsis semialata. The sequence continues at coordinate 84,629,386 of CM014271.1, read as the reverse complement.
TGTGCTGCGTCAATTTATTAATGCATGAAGAAAGAAAAATAATACCCATATTAAGACAAAATTAAAAAACACCCCAGAAACCCACAACTAAGACTTCTGGATCCCAGATTATCCGAGAGGCCTATGAACTTGTTATGAAACACGAGTATCTTTGGAGACTAGCTAAGAGAACTTGTGAACTGGTGTACATAGGCAATGTGTTATTCATTAGTACAGAACAAAAGTACTCCGTTTATGAACATGGTAAATGGGTCATGGAGAGGTAAAGTCAAATGAAAAAAATGCAGAAATAAGGAAGATTGCCTCCTTTACATCTGATGAAATAACCCAAGAATGACATCCTCATGGTCTCGTCAAAAGTTTTTTTTTTCTGGGGATGCAAAAAAGCGGTTGGACAGTGAAATGGTACATTATGCAACCGTGCCAAAGCTAACCAGGTAAGAAATGGCAATGAACACCTCAAGTACCAATTGTCCAATTAAGACGACAACAGTTATTAGCACCTTGTCAGGTGACAAATTACATTATATTATTCCAGGAAAAGAGATACCAAATATCCCAACACTGCAAACAAGCAGCCAATCAATACAAAGGAGAGCGGGCCCACCTGTCAAACCCTACAAAGGGGTCAGACCAAATATATGGGAGCACCGAATACCGACTGAAATGTGACACAAAATCAAAGCGTGCAGCCCTTGAAGCTCTATTATATTTTTCATCTGGAGCAATGTATGCTGTCTTTCAATCCATGCTTTGTTATCATGACTGAGATCCACTTCAAGCACCATTGATTCGAGGACTCTCGCATTCAATACGAAGAACTTGGCAAAGTTAACATGTGCATTGTTGCCTCGATAGGTTGTGACCACAATTTTCTTTAGACGAATGTCAATGGTACCGATAAGGTTCTGATATTTACGATACGATGCATTTGTCACCCCTGACGTTGTTGACTGAAAAAGCAGAAGGAACATAGAAATGGTGACAATCTAGCTTGAGAACAAGCATCGATGCAATAGTAAGTTAAAAAAGAATGCACAAGGAGACTAAATTATGGAGCATGTTCATTCACCTGCGTGTACACTTTCTTCAACTTGATGTATGTTGGGATTTCGGGGAAATCCAACAGGATGAGATCGAGAGAGCGATGAGAATGAGATGCACAAGCAACGAGTAGAGGGTTCGATTAATATATATATGGAATTAGGTTACAAATCCCGGGGGAGCGCTGCCTCTCGGGGCTCTCTTCCCCTCCTTTTATAGGCCGCCTCAGGGGCCGAGTTTACATTGTGTGCCCTTACAACAACTATATTCCAGGTATATCCATGGGTACAACGGTATTTTCCTCCTTCATACTGGACTCCATGATTTCCGAGTCTTGATGCGCCAATCGAGACATGCCACGCGTCTTTGCTCCTCTGCGCTGGCAGGCTATCTCCCCCACCGATTCTGTGTTTAGCGAAGGGGTGGTCGTTCCTCCCTTCACTCCTCTCGCCCCTCCGGGCCCTTCGACTAGATCACCTGAGTAAGGAAAAAAAGCAAGAAATAATGCAGGTTCAATGCGAAGGGGTGACTTGGTTATGCCTTCGCAGCTCTCGGGAGTTAGCCAAATTCATGTGTAACATCCCGGATTTTTCCGGAATGTTTCTGAATGCAAAAATGTGGATTTCAAAATTTTTGATTGTGTTGTCGTGAAAACACCTAGAATTGTCTTCTTGTGGATCTCCCTAAATTCCTAGGAAATTAAAATTGATCGTTTAATTTTGCTTAGGGCAATTCGTGCTAGTGTGATTTGGCTCTTGTTTGGTTTCTTATTGCTTGGGTGTGAGTTTATATTTGAATTTCCTATTCAAATATAAACTAAAGCTAATTCCATTAACTACCCTATCTAACCAGGCCTCTAACCCACTAACACCCGCAAGGCCCAAATCCTTTCTCCTCTCTTTAATTCCTTTCCTGTTTTCACGTGATGTGGCCCAGCCCAAGCTTCTCTTTTTCTTTCTTTCCTCTCGCACGTGAAGCCCAGCCGATGCCCTGTTTCTCTTCTTCCGTTCGTCTCACGCGCAACGCACGCGCGAGCGGACGATGGAGACGGGCGTCGCACGCAAGCCCCACCAGCGCCGCACCTGCTCATTCCTCTCGCCCACGCCAGCGCCATGTGCTCACCCTGCTGCCGTGGCTGCCAAGCCTGCCCGCGCCGCGCCGCCCATAAATCCCAACCACCGCAGCCTCCTTGCCCAGAACTCGATTGGGGATTTTCCCCTGCTTGCCAAGCCGCCGCCGCTGCATCTGAGAAGAGAGGGAGGGGTGGGAGTCGAGGAGAGGAAGATGGAGACCAGAGAAGGAAGGAGGAGGACGCCGCCCTCGTCTCTGCGCCGCCACCCGTGAAGCCCCTCGCCGGTGCTGCTCTGCTTCGCATCGTCGGCATCGCGTCGTCCACGAGCCTGCGCCACCATGGGAACCGAGCCGACGCCGCTGCCGACAAGGAGGAAGTCACCACGGAGAGCCACGACGACGAAGCCGAGGAGCTGCTCCGCCGCGGACCACGACCACAAGCCGGGCGCGAGCACGACGACGACCGCGAGCTGCTGCTGTTCTGCCTCCACGGCCTCGCCCTCTTCGCTGCCTCGCCTTGTCCTCCATCGAGCCCCTGGTGAGCCTTCCCAAGCCGTCATCCTTGGCCGTGTGATGCCTGCCTGTGTCGCGTGCCTTCGTGCCGCTCATGTCTGCCGGAGCTCGTTGCCCTACCGTCGCTTCTGTTCGCCGGCCTTCGAGCCGTGCCCTCTGTGCAGGTGCCGCGCTCGTTGTCACTGTTGAACCACACCATGCAGCCCGCCTTTGCCCTTGTGAACCGCCCCCTTTGACATGACCCTCTTGCAGGAGCTTTCTCGGTCACCTGCAACCCGTTTGATAAAATGCCTAAACCCTCCTGTGTTGTTTGCCGCCGCCTTGCTTGCCGCTGTGAAGCCGGTCGTCGTGCCGTGCGTGCAGGTGCCCTGCAGTCTGTTGATGCTTCGCAGCTAAACCCCAAAGCTTCGCCTTACCCGTGTCTTGCCCAAGCCACCAAACCATGGTTGTCTTCCACCTTGCCCGCAACCTGTTCGGTGGAATGCCCGAACAGGGAGCAGCTGCCTTTTCAATCTCGCACCAAGCCAAACCGACCATGTCTTGCCACCTTGAACCACTCGGTTAGCACCCTGCCATCCCCGTCCTTGCCTTGCCTTTCCGCCGTTCCTTGCCGATCATGTCGCGACCATGGTGAACCATGTGCCCGCGCTTTAACGACCAAGTTCCGGCCCCTCGCCATCGATCCCGTTAACCTCGGCCATGACCCAACCTAACCCCAAGCCACACCGGAAGCATGCGCAAGTCGTCGCAACGGATCCGGGCTGACCCACTAACTTAACCTGCTGACCGGCCTTAAACCTTGAACCTTTGACCTCGCCCTTGACGTCAGCTAGGCCCACTGCTGATGTTGGTTACTGACCCTACGTGTTGATGTCGTAATGATGTTAGCACGGCTAACCCGGGCATGGCATGTGGTGCATTTTGGTGTTGCCACGTGTCAGTTGCTTTCTTCTTCTTTTGCGGAATCAATAAAATCTAGGAAAGGGTTTATTAAGGAAAAACCGTATAAAATCAACCCTAGCTCTGAATAATGTGAAACCAATTTCATAATTCTTCTAAAAACATGACCTAAGCGTTAGTGTAGGAGTTGAGTGCTTTTGGCTCTTCTTTGGTTCTTGTTTGGAGTTTATTTGCTACTAGCTTATCGTTGTTTATTATTTATCCGATTATTAGGATCCTCGGAAGACTCGGACGACTGCGTCGACTACGACTACGACGATCGCGACTTCATCGACTAAGAGAAAGAGAAGGACCTTGCTCCAGGTTCACGCCCATTCCGACTTTGAATCCTATTAGGCATTGCTATTAGAATTGCTAGCGCTTTAATTCATGTTGATGATGATAAACCCATGCATAGCCTTTGATTATTTCCTGATATCCTTGTAAACCTATGTACACTGTTATATTCGTGCTATGCTTGCATGTGTGGGATTAGCTGTGATCTTGATCATCTTGGCGTGAGTTTTGGGTGGGGTAAAACTGAAGAGTTTCGAACCCCCGGCTGGAGTGAGCAGACATTAACCGACCTTCTGGTCGGGGCTCGGGAGGTGTGTTGGGCACTTCCTACGGAGTACCTGTGGCGGGTACATTTGTTGTGGATCTTTGGAGGAGTTGGTGGATATTACCTGTAATGGGTAGACGGGCGGACCGCGGAGTCGGATGGCCCAGTTTGGAGGCTTGCTTGCTCTGGCTTAGGCCGAGTCAGTTGGACCTGGTGACGGGACTTTGTCAAACGTGCACACCACTTATCCTCATGGGGAGGATTCCAGCCATTTCTAGCTAGGTGGTACCAGATCTGTGGAGAAGTGTGTATAGGATTGGGTTGGCCGAACACCGGGATGTTCGGGACCCGGCTATTCTAGCCCTGAGTTTCCGAGACTCTCGACACCACCGTGGCCAGGTTACAGACTCACGATCCCGGGTCCCAAGCCTGGGAATACAGTATGGTACCGATCTGGTTAGGAAGTCATGGCTGTGGGTTGTGTCTCAAGACAGATCGCGACCGTCTGTAACCCGAGTGGGTCCAGGTGTACACACTCTGCAGAGTTAAAACTATACGTATAGCCGCGTCCTCGGTCATGGACACCCCTCGATCCGGCTTCATCTGATTAGTGTTTTGGGATATTCTACCTCTCCTCTTTTCATAGCATTGGGTTGGATGAGAGATGATAGTGCGGATTCCGGTTTGGAGCCGTTGAGATGGGAAGGGTGGGAGCTTTCCCATCGACTCGGGAGGAGCAGGAGGTGAGATTGCGACGGGACCCTAGTGTGCTAGGGTTGACCCGTGGAGATGATAGCTTGGGAAGCTGTTGAAGATCTTTATTTTCTGTTGCTGCTGCTGCTGCGTAGGAAACCCCAGCCTTAATACCTTGATATATTTGTTATACTAGTTTTAGGCCACCTTAAAGCCTGCATACGGATGGTGACGTGGACCTGTCCCATTCCTTGGGGACAGTTCGTGAGCTTGCAGGTAGGACTTGGATTCCAAGTTTGATCAGCGGATTCTACCTTGAAGGGTTGTGTTGCTTCGCTCAAGGATGCCTGTGGAGAAGACTGAAGATGAAGACTTGAAGATTTAGCTACCGCTTCGTAGGCTTTCTTCTTGTCGTTTAGCCCAATGGGCTTGTAACAGCTACGCTTCCATATTATCCTTGTAATAATTGTACTCTGATTCGATGTATGGATATGATATCACATTGAAATGAGACCTGTACGTGATAGCGGTTGATTCTGGGACTATCACAATGGTACAGGGAGCCGAATTCTCGTAATTGAAAATTCGGGATGTTTCATCATGACTCCCCAACAGTAGCCCCTCGCGGACGAGGGCCCAGTCTTGACGGCGTGATGTCAGCGAACCATTTTTGGAGCGTGAATTTGGTTAACGGCTCCGTTCGCTCCTTGCCCCTCCCGTTAAGATTGGGTGTGAGGAGCGCTCTTTGACAGCGTTACATTTTCGATTTTCGCGCTTTTGGATTTTTTGAAACTGATGGGCGGGGCCTTCCTTTTTCGGGCCTTTCCTTTTATTTAAAGGCCAAGGGTTTCGGGTTTCTCGTTCGTTTTCTCGTCTCTTCGCATTTTTCACCATCTTGCTTGTTCATCCTCGCTTGTCCGCCCGCCGCTTGCTCTTGATTTCTACCTGCGCAGCTCGGATATACTTGGTTTTTTCTGCTGCATCTGGTGAGTAATTTGTCATCTTGGTTGTGGTTTTGTGATTCTTCTCGTTTTCTCTCTTGATTTGGGCTCTTAGATCGGATCTATTTCCACGCTTTTCTCCAGATTTGTCTTGATTCGCGATTGGAGATGGGTCCAAAGGCTGATACTTTGCAGAAGTCTGTTCGATTTGGGAAATCAAAGGTTACACCGGCATATCATGCCCGATTGATTGAGAATGGTTTGGTTTCCTCGGATTCGTCTCGTGCGCCGGGCAATGAGACTGTGCCAATCCCTAAGATTGATGAAGCAGTTATTTTTGCTAACCAGTTGGATGCTGGTCTCTCTTTCCCAGTGGATCCAATGGTTGCTGAGGTTTTTGACATCTTTCATATTGGATTCCACCATCTCACCCCGAACGCCATCGTTCGATTGAATAGTTTCATATGGGGTGTTCATAGTCAGGGCTGTGAAGCTATTGGCAAAGCTTTTGCCTCTCAGCACGAACTCCATTGGCAGCCAAGAACTGGTGAAGACAATGGGAAACCTGCTTCTTTTCAGTTTGGTTGTGTGAGTTTTATTTATCATGAAGGCTGTGATGGTCCGGCTATTGCATACAAGAACAGATGGAAGGATGATTGGAGCCAGTGGTGGTTGTATCAGACCGTCGCTCCTGTCGCTGCCTTGCCAGATGGTAAAAGCAATCCTCTTGCTCCTCGGGTGAAGAATATGTCTTTTGTCCTGCGGGCTACTGTTCGATTGGGTTCTGTTGATAAGGATCCTGTTAAAGCTTGGAGACTGTTGGGTAAGCATCAGTCTGTTCGTGATTTAGCTGATGAGTATGCTGCTGTTGGAGTGTGGCCGATTCGGAGGGGCTGGTCTTTTTCTGGATTTGCTGCTACCCGATAGGGAGATTTGCGAAGGCCTCTCTTCCGAAGGAGTTTTTTCAGGGATGATGAAGATGTGAAAATTAGTGTGGTTGGCGTGGAGAGCAGGGTTGCTCTATTCCTTGGTCAATATACTCATAAGGAGTACAAGTTTCATGTTGAAAGTGGACTTGAGATCCGAGTTAATCGTGTATATGATGACTTTTGGATTGAGTACGGTGAGCGGCCCATGCCAATAGCGCCGAGGCGTGGCGAAGGTCAAAGACGAGGTCGCATTGCTGACCTTGTCACCAGCGCTAGGGGCGATGAAGGTGACGATTCTGACAAGGATGGTCGATCTGCTAAGTGCCAGCGTGCTGGGGATGCTTTCGGTTCGGATCGCGGTGGTGGTGTTTCTGATAAGTTACCTTCGCCGGCTAGGGATGCCGGTTCTGACGAAGGGGTCAATGTAGTTGTCTCAGCGAAGGCTAGTGATCTCCTTGGCAAGCGAAGGGCTGTTGAGCACAGCGCGATACGCAGCACTATTTTTCAGCGCGCTGCGAAGGAGTATGTTGTTCCTGAAGGTAGGCCTGAGTATCGCAATGAACGCTCTCTTGGGGCGGGTATTCAACGTTGGTCTTCTTTAGAGTATGGGTGTGCTAGTAATATTTTTGTGACACGAAAGAGCCTTAATAACAGTGTTGTTTTGTGTGAAGGTGGCTCTTCTCGCCAAACGGAGGCTCTTGTTGACACCTCAGTTATTGTTGTTGGAGAGTCTGTGAGGGGTGCCGGTGAGCTTTTGCTTGGACCTTCGCCTACGAAGATCTCAGAAACTTTGGTAGGTACTGTTGAGAAGAGATCGTCAAAGAAGGTGGATACTGGGCTTCAACTGTTTGATATGCTAGGGGATGACTCGGAAGAGAGTGTTCATTCCAGTGGTAATTTTCTTGAATTCTCTGACATTTCTGCGGGAAACTTTCGGGTTAATAAATCTCGCAAGATTTCTGATGTAGCTAGGGAAAAGATGCAAAAGACACTGAAGACGAGGTCGAGTGCCTGAAGAAGCCTGAGAATGCTGATGCTGAGGCCACTGACTGCTCTTAGGATTTGACTTTGAGGGGTGCCGGCATTGGGTCGCCCCCTAGCTCTGAGCTTCCTGCGAGGTCTCCGGCCATCAACTTGAAGATCTTCGTTTCTTTAGTGAGCGTCTCAGTGTTCCAGATGGTGCTCGGATTATATCTGCTCGTAATATTAGTAAGGTTAAGATTTTTCCTAACAGTTATGAGGCTGGTATCTGTGATGGAGTTATGCGCAGCTTCGCTGTTCCTGAACTAGAGGACAAGCTGCGCCTTCGCAGTGAACCAGAGCTCCGCTATTCTATTGAAGCGAATGCCATTAAGTAATTGCTGCTCTCGCGGGCTCTTCTTCAATCAAGCTGTGACCGCCTGAAGGAGACGGACAAGCTTGATAAAGAGATTGCTTCTCACATTTCTAAACTTGAAGAGAGTGTGGAAGTTTTAAAAGAGAAGTTGTCTATCTCTGGTGAACATGAGGGACGCCTTGAGCGTGAGAAATTAGAATTGGTTGAGGAGAAACGGAAGGTTTCTGAGCAATTCGAGGCTTTTCGCAAAGAACTTGATGAGATTGAGAACTTGAAGGCGAAGGCTACTGATTTGGGAAATGATCTTGCAGATGTGAAGGGTCAACTTGAGGATGCCCTTTGTGCTTTAGAGCAGGAGAGGAAACTTAAGGAGGAAGCTGTTAGTGGCTTGGATGAGGAGCAAAGGCTGAAGGAGGAGGCTATTTTAGCTCTTAGCCATTTCAAGCAGTCCTTAGTCAATAGGGCTTCGCGCGCCGCAGAGAAAGTTCGCAAGGTTGTGCAGTCATTTGGTGCTGATTTGAAGGTTTTGGAAGGCTTTGGCTTTTTGGACATCTCTGCCTATTTTGACTGGCTTGAAAGTTCTTTCGTCGATTTCCAGACTGTGACTAACAGCTTCTCCAACTTTTCGGTTGTCGTGGCAGTTCGTAGCTTCGCCTACACCATGACTCAGTTGGGTTGCGATCATGTTCGCAATACAAAATTTGACTATCCTAGTGACATGAGTTATGAAACTGTTGGCAGTGGGATTGCGTCGATTGCGAGGAACTTTGCTAGATGCTTCTGGGTGCCCCGAGGCATAAAGTTTGCTTTGGAGGAGGCAGAGCACAACCAAACTAAGGTTGGTAGCAGTTTTCCACCTTGCTGTACTTTACTTGGGAGGGGTTCTAAGGGTCCTGGTTTTTGATTTGCAGAAGAAAATTTCTAGTGGCTCGGGTACTCCTTCATCATCTACCATGGCTACTCCTTCGGCTGCCCTTCGCATCGCTCCTGCTTCTACTGCTGCCACTCCTATGTCTGACGCTCCTGTGAACCCTATCGCTGGCTCCATCCCCGAAGAGAATGCTAGAGCAGTTGATCCTGCGGGTGCTTCACCGGCTGCTGGCGACCAGGTTGAATGAACTTTCAGTGCTTGGTTGATATTTTTGCTGTTTGAACATTTGTTTTGTAATATTAATACTCTGTGCCTGCGCAGGTCCCAGCTGAGGACCCTGCGCAGGGAGTTATCTTAGAAACTTCCGCCTTAACTTATCAGCAGTGAAACTTTATGATTTCTGGTTCTCTTTATGATAACTTTAAGCATCGTCATCCTGATCTTGGTGTCGATGAATTCTTGGCTCACCATCGGAAGTATTACGATAGGCGTAACGCTGAAGCAAAGGATTTTTGGTGGAGTTTTGACTCTAGTGTGTTGCCGCAACGGAGGATCCGTCGGATCCTTCGTCGTATAGATCGTGATGATGATAGTGTTGCGCAGGGGCTTCTTGAGCCGAAACCTGAACCTGTAGACGAAGTGTTTTGTGCTCCTCGCTACACTTATTTAGCTAAGGATCCAGTAGAAGATGAACTTGTGGATGATGGAAACAGTTTTTAGTTATTGATTATATTTCTTCTTCTTATTTTGTTCAGGGATTAATTCCTGACGCTGATACTCTTCGAAGAATGGCTAACGAGATTATTGATGGTGTTGTTGTTGATTTGATATCAGAATTGGCTGATAGGGTGTGTGATGACTCTACCAGATGATTTAGTAGGCCGAATGGTACTGGTTTTTCTAGGCATAGCCCCTAGCCTTTGTGCTGTGAAATATGAATTGTTTTGATGTAGATGTGACGAATTTGTCTGCTTTGTTGTCACATGTTTACTTGTCCTGCTTTCTTCTTTTTGATAAGGTGTAGTGAATTCATGATTGACCTTTTGCGAACCCGTGACTGTCCTTCTGTTTTGTCGCTTGTGTGCGCTGTGATCCCATGACCGGGTTCACGAGTCTTCTGTTGTGAAATATGGTTCACGGGTTCTCGTAGCGTTCTGCTCTATAAATTACCCGTGAGGTTGCTTTTGTTCCTAGGATATGTAATGTTTTTCTATTTCCCAATGGCTCTTGTTTGCTGGTTGGTTCGTCCTCCCGAGCTTGAGAGCTCGTGCCTTCATCGATGGAGCTAGAAGAGTGCTTGCGATTGGGCCAAGAGTTGATCAGTGTCTGAGTGCTCTTATAGTGATTCTTGTCTTTGGCGTTTGCTCGTCTTTTTGACGGGTGATCGGTCCGGATTTGAGTGAACGTAGGGGCTAGCCTGATTAACTCTTTTGGCCTTAAAGTTGTTGTTAGGTTGCCCGGAAGCTAGAAGAGAGCTTGCGATGGGCTCATCTGAGCTAAGCTCGGTCTGTTTGTAGCTTTTGTGGCGCCCACAACTCTACCTGGCTGTCGTTGTGACAGCTGATATCTTTATTCTTCTTTATGTTCTGTCTTGCGAGACAGTTTTGTAATTGTAATGGTGTTGATTAAATAAAGAGGAAGTTTTCTTTTGCCTTTTTGTTCAAGCTTGTGTAGGATGTGAACTTTATTTGTGCTTTATTACCTTTCTTGATTGGTTTTTTCTTTTGTGAAAGCCTTGTTGTCCATTTCAAGACTTGAGTTTTTTTTTTATCATATCCTCTCTGTAGGATGCGAAGGCCTCACAAGCCTTTTCGAGATGGGTTTTTATCATACCCTCTCTCTTTGGGATGCGAAGGCTTCACGAGCCTTTTCGAGATGGGTTTTTATCATACCCTCTCTCTTTGGGATGCGAAGGTTTCACGAGCCTTTTCGAGACTTGGGTTTTGTCGTACTCTTTGTCTTTTTTGTTTGAGTCAAAGTCTGACAAGCTTGCATGTTATGCTACAGCTTGTTGACTTTTGTTTTTCTTTTTTGGTTCTGTTGATAAGGTCACGTACTTTTGAGTGTACGTGACTTTTCAACATGCCCAATAGTTTTCTTTGTTGGGGGTACTTCTTATATTTCCATAGTAAATGGGATTCATAGGAGTCTGCCTCATTAAAAACCTCACCCCTTCGTGTAGCTTTGATTCTATACGAAGGGTTCCCCTGTGAGGAAAAGAGTACAGCTCCCAAAGAAATTTAAAGAGTACAAATTTTGTAAAATGTAAAAGAAACTATAAAAATCTAAAGGATATTTTTGTGAGCATTGTGCTCATGGGTAGTATTTTTGCGAATTGTCCGCGTTCCATGAATGCAGCAGTTCTTTTCCATCCAAGTCTTGTAGTCTGTAGGATCCTTGCCTGTTTGATTCTTTTACAAGGTAGGGTCCTTTCCACTTAGCTTGTAGCTTTCCAGCTTTGTCGGCGCTTGGTTTCCTTTTTAGAACGAAATCACCGGGATTGATCTCTTTTACGGCTATCTTCTTGTTTCTCCATTTTCTTGTTTCTTTCTGATAGTTCTCTAGGTTCTGGGCGGCGATGAGCCTTTGTTCTTCTATTTCATCTTTGTGTGTCCTGTTATCTTCGTGCTTTGATGTTGCGTTTGAAGTTCTTGGAAATCCGAAGAGAACTTCTGTTGGGAGCACTGCTTCATCTCCAAATAACAATTTGAACGGTGTGAACTTAGTGGCTCTTGATTCAGTTGTGTTGTGTGACCAAACCACTCTTGTCATTTCTTCTACCCATTTGCCCTTTGGGAGTCCTTCGAGGCATTTAGCTATTCCTTTCAGTATTATTCCGTTTGCTCTTTCTACTGCTCCATCGGACTGGGGGTGGTATACTGACGCGAAACGTATTCTGATGCGTAGTGTTGAGCAGAATTCTTTGAATGTGTCGCTGTCGAATTGCTTGCCATTGTCCACTGTTATTTCCTTTGGAGTGCCGAATCTGCATATTATGTTTTGCCATACAAACTTTTGGATGGTCTTCGCTGTTATTGTTGCCAATGGCTTTGCTTCTATCCATTTTGTGAAGTATTCGACTGTTGTGACTGCAAATCTTAGGTTTCCTTGTGCTGCAGGAAGTGGTCCTACCAAGTCAAATTCCCCATCGCTGTAAGGGCCAAGATGGCATTATTAGCTGAGTGATGGATGAGGGCCTTTGAGAGTTGTTGGCCAGAAATTGGCAGTTTTTGCATCTTCTTATATGTTCCTTTGTGTTCTCGAGTACTGTTAGCCAGTAGAATTCTTGTCTGAATATTTTTCTAGCTGTTGCTCTTGGTCCTGTGTGGGACCCACAGAACCCTTCGTGTACTTCTTTGATTATGTCTTGGCCTTCGCTTTTTGTTACACATTTCAGCCATGGTTTGCATACGCCGGACTTGTACAACTCTCTGTTTAGGACTTTATAGTTTCTTGTTCTTTGGGTGAGTCTCTTTTTTTTCGTCTTCATCAAATGGTTCATATGTTCCATTGATGAATGTGACGATAGGAGCTCTCCAATCTTCGCTCTCGTTGTTGTTTATGTGCAATATCTGGCGTTCTGCTCTTGGTGATGGTTGTTTCAGTGTTTCATAGAAGACGTCTGATGGCAGGGTTTCACCTCTTGCTGCATTCTTTGCCAGGGCATCGGCTTCATTATTCTCACTTCTTGGTATCTTTTTTACTGTGAAGCCCGTGCAATGCTTTTCAAGCGCCCTTACTGCTGTCATATATTTGTACATTTCTTTGTTTGCCTTATAGTTCTTCTCAACTTATTCTTTTATCACTTCTGAATCTGAATTCAGAATTGCTCTCTTTGCGCCCAACATTCTTGCTTTGCGAAGGCCTAGCAGTATGGCTTCATATTCTGCAATATTATTTGTGCTTGGAAAGTATAGTCTTGCTGCATATCTGATTTTGTTTCCTGCTGGCGATGTGATAATTGTTGCGACGCCAGCCCCAGCCTCTCCCCAGGCTCCATCACAATATATGATCCAGACTTGTTCTTTTATTTCTTCCCCTTCTTCATTTCTTGCTGGTACCCAATCTGCTATGAAATCTGCTAATACTTGAGACTTTACTGCGCTTCTATGAATGAAATCTATTGTGTACTCTGCCAGTTCTACTGCTCATTTTGCTATTCTTCCTGAGGATTCTTTGTTTTCAAAAACGTCCCTTAGCGGTTAATTGGTTGGTATTGTGATGCGGTGGGCTTGGAAGTAGTGTCTCAATTTTCTTGATGCCATGAGAATTGCATAGGCCAGTTTCTCTATCTCTGAGTAATTGCACTACACAAATAAATGTCCACGAGCTGATGAAACGCTAGAGAGAGAGAGAGAGAGAGAGAAGGGAGAGGCCGTTGCTGGTTCACTCCTGCCCATGCTTTTCGATCTGCTTTACCTATAGGCAGCACAATGGGCGGGAGGACCGGTGTATGTTGGTGAGGGTACGTACGTGTATCGGCAACCATAAAGCTTGACAACTCTCCTAAAAGGTACCGTCGGAAAATTGATCGGAAAAATCCCTTCTCACGGGTGCCGTTGCTTCTGTGGCCCGACCTGATCTTCCCGTTGCTTCTCTGGCACGTTCTTAGCCGCCGCCGTGCGTCCGGAGATACCGCCGGCGACTACTCGGCTTATGATCTCTACGCTATCGTGAGCGTGACAACACGTGTAGAAAAGCTAAGCAAACAAATAAAGCTACCATCACGCGCGTGGTAGATTCGCAGGAATATATGTATATAACACCTTGGTATTGTTATGATACCTGAAGTCCATGCATACACCTGGTGTAAAGAAGCTTCCAAACATCTGGCACAACTCGTTGCCCTTGCTTTCGGTGACTGATACATCAAAAGTTACTTTCACCTTTATCAGTGCCCTCGTGCACTGAAACAGTTGCTTCACAAAAGAAACTTCATGGTCAGATCCTCTGAACTGCTGGATTTCTATTTCTTGGAGGCGAACAAACAGAAGCTCCTCAGTTTGCCAGTTTGAATGTTGCTCACAAATACAATCTGGTGGACATGCGGTTTGTACCTGACATAACACAGCATATTAACACGAGACACAAGACCAATAACGAATAATGATGGATACCATAAAAGCGGAAGATACTAGACTTCCTGAATGCTTTGACATGTGCCATTAAGGCATCAAAAAAATTTGTGAACCCCCCTCCCCAGAAATTTATTGGACTACAGTAATATATATATGAATGTATTGTTGTAAATCGAACTGGTACACAACTAAATCCGAGTGGGAGCTATTATGGAGGCTACTCACCACCAGGAAAGCATTCATCATTAGGTACTCGGAAGTCGGAACCAATCACTACTAGAAAAATGACCTTCCATCTCCTACATTGGTACCTGTTTTTTAAAATCCGGTACCAATGGGATGCTAGCCATTGGTACCGGACCTAAATTTGGGTGGCCCCGAGGACCCTTTAGTACTCCTTTAGTACCGGGTGGTGTTACGACTCGGTACTAAAGGATCTGGACCCTTTGGTACCGAGTTTCTAACACGACCCGGTACCAAAGGACCAAAGGGTCCTCCACGGGTCAATTCAAAAGGAAAGCATCTAGGACTTGGTCAGCTGTGATGTGTAGGTGAGATGGTAAGAAAGCAACGCGCGAAGCAAGAGGTCGTGGGTTCGAACCCTACGCGCCGCACGCGTGTATTTTCAGATGAAAAATCGTGTGACTTGTGACTTTTCTGTTCCGCGTCTCCAATGTCGGCCTCAAGACGACGTCCACGCCGGCCAGTCGCTCGCGTTCCTCGTCACGCTCGACCAGCCGCCGCGGGACTACGCCGGCGCCACCGCCAGGGCGCCGGGCCCGCTGCCGGCCGGCCCGCCGGGGCAGTACGATTGGTCCGTCAACCAGGCGCGCTCGTTCCGCTGGAACCTCACGGCCAGCGCGGCGCGCCCCAACCCGCAGTGCTCCTTCCACTACGGCGCCATCCCGACGTCCAGGACGCTGGTGCTGGCCAGCGCCGCGCCCGTCCTCGCCGGCCGCCGCCGGTGCGCCGTCAACGGCGTCTCGTTCTTCGTCCCCGACACAGCCTGCCCGCGAGGCCCGACGGCGCCGCGCCGCGCGCCGGGACGCCCGTCGTCAGGCTGAACCTTCACGAGTTCGTCGAGGTCGTGTTCCAGAACACCGAGAACGAGCTCCAGTCGTGGCACCTCGATGGATACGACTTCTGGGTTGTCGGGTGAGCATCGAAGCCTGAAATGAATCTCACCTGCTCTCCACTTCTGAATTTTGATGCATTGCGAACAGAGACTTGCTCATGTTCATCATCTAACTGCGTTGCATTCAGGTACGGCAATGGCCAGTGGAATGAGGAATTTTTTTTATTTTTTAATCCTTTTTAAACTGAAATTTTAAAAAAAACCCCACCCGAACTGTATTTCCAAGAAATAACCCTTTTGGTCGCGCCACGACGCGTGGCGCGACTGGGCTGCCACGTCGGCCGGCCCGGCCGCGGGCGGCCAGCGCGGCGGCTGACATGGCAGGGCCAGTCGCGCCACATGCCTTGGCGCGACTCAGTCGCGCCAAAGGTCGTGGCGCGACTCGCCTGTATACAGCCGGCCGCCCGAGCCCTTTCTTCTTCCTCCTCCCTTTCTTCTTTCTCCCCAAACCCTAAGCCGAGCTCAACCATGGCGCCCCGCGCTGCCCCCCACTAGATCGGGCCATCCCACCACGGAATCGAAGGGGAATCGGTGGGAAAAAACTCCGGGAAGGTAACTCCTCCACTTGGACCATGTACATTTTGCGGATTTGGTTTATTTCCTTGGATTTGGATGAGATTAGGTTTATGTAGGTTTGACTTATGTATGGTTGATGGAGCACGGATTTGAGATTGTTAGTTGTACTAAGTGGTGGATTTGGCCCTTGTTAACGCCTGTCTATCGTATAGTTTTTTTTCATGTAATGATTTCGTTGACATATCCATACGTATATTATGATGATTTTATTTTGATATGAATAATGAACTAAGTGAGTTAAACTTAAATATTTTGAGTTGTTCTTGCTATTAGGTAATGTAGTTTGATAGGTATGTTGTGTAATCTTTTAAAATTAAATATAGGAGTTCATAACTTTTTGGTGTATATATTGAAGTTCATGGTTTGTATTGGAAATATGCAATGTTTTAGGTATTGTTTTGAAGATAGGTTTTCATGGTATAGACATAAGAATGAATTGCAATTTTTTTGTGTATTGTTTTATGACTCGTTTATAGTAGATGTATGGAGCTACATAAATAAAACTTATTTTCCTTTGTTGACTATAGGATAAAATGGCGCAGCACCCACAATATCCTTTGCTTGAGATGGGCTATGACGAGAGACACCGCGGGCGGATACTTGAGGAGCGTATTGAGGTTAGTTTGTCCTTAATGATGACTTTGTATGGAGTAAATGAATTTGATGGGTGGATGTAGTCCAACACGGTGTTTGATTTATTATTTGCAGGTTTTGAATTCTCTACATATCCGCACCCACAATCCTCTCGTGTGGGATGATAGGTACGCCCCGTACCTGCGGCAAGCTGGCTTGCTCCCATTGGCGATGCTTGTGAAGGGTGGATTGCCGAAGATGGACAATGCGGCTCTTACCGCGCTAGTGGACCGATGGAGGCCTGAGACACACACATTCCACCTCCCTTGTGGTGAGATGACGGTGACACTTCAAGATGTTGCCATGCTTTTTGGTCTTCGCATAGACGGTCAAGCGGTCACTGGGACAATTGATCCTGCTGGTTGGCGAGATCGGGTGGAGGTCTTGTTTGGTGTTCGTCCTGCAGATCCACCGGACGATCGAAAGGATAGGAAGACTACAGGAGTCAGCTCGGCTTGGTTGGTGCAGCACTTTGGTACGCCCCCTCCTGCTGATGTTGCGGCTGGTGTTGTTGCTCGATATGCTAGGGCATGGCTATGGCATTTGGTGGCTGGGTTTTTATTTCCGGACTCGAGTGGGAACACCATTTCTTGGATGTGGGTAGACATTATTGGGCAAGCTTGGGAGAACATCGCCACCTATAGTTGGGGTAGTGCAGTTCTTGCATGGCTCTATCGCCAGATGTGTGATGCTTGCTGCCGCAAGGGTGCTAGTGCTAACATGGGGGGTTGTGCCTATCTTTTGCAACTGTGGATGTGGAAGCGGCTTCCGGTTGGTCGGCCGGAGCGGTATACACATGGGGTAAGATAATATCTTTTGCTTCATTAAGTATGATATGAGATATTGTTAATTTGACATTATATTTGTCTTGTTGAAGCAATTACCAACTTATGGTGAAGAGCCTTTGGCCACTGTCGGTTATCTATGGCACAATATTCTCAATGTGCATGGAAACCCGGTGAGACGTTACACTGACTACAGCAACGCTCTGGACTGCCTCACTCCTGCACATGTAAGTTGTCTTTAGCACGTTCTTTGGTATTGAGGTTTATTTTCGTTGTCTGTTCTATTGTAATGGTTTTGGCATTGTTGGAAATTTATTTGATTCATGATACCTAGGTGAATTGGCGCCCTTATGATCGAGATGAGGTGCAAGCCATGGAGCTTAGTCCATATTGCATGATGAATCAAGATTATTGGCGCTCGGTTTGTCCCCTCATTTGCTTCTACATTGTCGAGTACCATATTCCAAGTAGAGTGATGAGGCAGTTTGGCTATCTTCAACCTTACCCTCCAGAGTACATAAACACTAATCAAGAGCTTCATCGGTATGTTGTGTGTTTGTTGAGTTTATATTCTTGGAATCATGGTATGTTATATACTTGTATTTGATAAAGAATGTGTCTTGAATGTAGTATTGACCGTCGACGCGAGAGGGGTAGAAAGGATTGGGGCATGAAGCACCAAGGATACATTAACGCTTGGGATAGTCGTGGAGCCAACATTGTCATAGGAGGTCCACTTCACCGTGACCCCCTTTTGAAAATTATTTGCAATGGTTGAGAGCGAACACAAGGCTTAAACTTAAGGTGGCTATGGATGCCGGTCCTGTCGAGGACCTACCTTCAGACCCAGAAGATGTGTTTGACCAGTATGACGAGATGACAAGGCAGGCCACGCAGACACAGCGGGGACCGGTGGAAGACTACATTGTAAGTTTGGTTGAATTGTTTGCTTATTTCATTAATGTAATTTGGTTTTGGCTACATTGTAAGTTTGGTTGAATTGTGATTAAATGGTTGAATTTTCACATGGCAATGATAGGGACAACAACTTAGTCGTTTTGCTAACGAGTCTCTCGTAGCATTGGGTGTGCCAATTGGGCATCCAGAAGAGGCGAGCAAGCTACGGGCCTTCATACAGGTTAGATGGTAAAGTGCTTTTATCTCTGATTTAGAGCCTACCAATTTAACTTTATTGTGATTTTAGAGATTCCATCGTGGGTGTCGAAAAATGGCCCGCAAGTTGAATTGCATGGCCCCACGAGAACAAGAAGCTGCTGGTGGTCCCTCAAGTTCTGGTACACGTTCAGCTCCATCCACTAGGGGTACTAGGGCCACCTCCACGAGTACAGGTGCGGGCCTGGTTTCAAACTAGTACTGTTTGTGAATTTTTGGTTTTCATCATTGGTTTTTGATACAAAATGTATATTTGTTCATGCAGGGACTCTCACCATTCCCGGCCCTAGTAGGGATGTTGACCCGGAGGAGGAGGAGGAGGAAAATAGCTCGAACTCAGAAGATGATGATCCTTCGTATGGTCAAGAAGAGATTGGTTCCTCACAGTTGCCTGATGCGCCATTTGATCCATCACAGGGCAGTCAGAGGCCTAGGAGGCGGGCACGACGGGATCACACAGATGTTGGGACCCCTAATGTGTTGCCTACCAATCCAGGACGCCAGCGTCGCAAGAAGAAGCCCTACACACCCAACCCCTCACGCCGCAAGTAGAGTTACTCAAGTAAGATTATGTGATGGATATGTTTAGTGATGGACTCGTTATGTGATAGACTTGGGTCATGTGAAAACCTTTGTGATGGACTTATGTTTAGTGATGGACTTGTTATGTGATGGACTTGGGTCAAGTCAAAACCTTTGTGATGGAATTGTTATGTTATGTGATGGACTTGTTATGTGATGGACTTGGGTCATGTGGAAACCTTTTTGATGGAATTATTATGTTATGTGATGGAATTTCACAGTTGAAATATTGGCTAATATTTGGAACCTTGCCCTGTATTTGGAACCTTATGTTGCCAGCAAAATGAATTATTATGTTATGTGATGGAATTTCACAGTTCATTGAAGTGATGTCTTACCCAGAAACATGTCAGTCTTCACTTTGTAGTACCTTCCATTAGTTATGTGAAATAGCTTGAGGAAATAAGAATATTTTTGTAAGAACTCAATCATGGAAGTTGATGATTTTATCGAGTAAGTTGTAATCATGTTTAGTAAAAGTTATCATTTCTCGATGTTCTGAGCATATGTTTAGGGCCTTTCCAGTTCCAGGTCTCATACTTGTTTCTGGTATGCAGAGAAAGGAGAAAGCACAATGAAAATATTTTCCAGGAAAAGCTGATGTTTTGTTCACAGAATGATGCAGAGT
>CM014271.1:84597115-84608897 GCA_004135705.1 Alloteropsis semialata | reverse complement strand
ATCAGATGAATAAAGGGGTTGACCTAGGCCGTCTTATATAGGCTGACGGCCTAGGGTTTACAGGTCGGTTATCTCTAATCGTATCCGGCTCAAATTAGGAAACTAATCTGTATCAGCCGTTGTGTATTCTCCATGATCTCCGGGTGGGATCCGAGGATATCGCCAAATACCTTGCGGGCTAAGTCTTCTCCAATCTTGTCCATCAAGCCGAGGATCCTCATGGGCTGGCCTGGGATCAGCCCACCTCCTTGTCAGATGTGGGACCAGGCCGACTGGCTACCCGGTCGGTAGTGGGCCCAGGGGTACCCATATCCCACAAGTCCCCGAGCAACGTGCAGGCGCGTGTCGGACTGTCGATGAAGAAACGAAGCCTTCCAGGTCGGCTGAAGCGTCTTGGTCGGCAGGCCGACACAAGGGTGGGCGGTGCTCAAAAAAGAAAACCGCAAGCCATCCGGGGATGACCCTGGGCAAACCCGGGGCGGAGCCTCGAGTGGCGTAGCGCCGAGTCGTGGCCGAGTCGGGCGCCGAGGAGCTGCACCACTTGGGGAAAGTGACACATCCTGATGGGGCATATGGAGGGCGACGCAAGGAGCCCTCCATATGGAGTAGTCCCCGAGCATTGGGCCGACTAGAAAAGTCGGGCTAATGGTCAAAAGAAAAGGATCTCCAAGCTTCGGGGCAGTCAGGCCGCCCAAAGGATAAGCTTTGCCAGACGAGTCGTGACAAGAACAGTATTCACATGATCGCACAGAGCGTTCCCGTGGTTGAATGAAGCCAAAAAGGATAAGGGCGGACTGAGCACCTCGAAGAGAGGAGCTGCTGCGTGGCACAGAGCTCACGCGCTGAACAATGCAACCGGAGTCACATGTTGTCATTTAGCTCGGGGCTATAAATATACACCAAGGCCCTGAGCCTTGCAGTTATTAGAAGATAGGCATATGACACACCATGTTGGGGACTTGGTACTGGGTTCATCCTCCAGGAAGGAATCATGGGGACTTGGTAGCTTGGTGCTAGAAGAGTGCTTGCGAAGATCCTGAGGTGTTGATTAGCGTCTGAGTGCTGTCCCATTCACCCCTGCATTCCCATGTGACGAGGGCCATGTGGGGTGAAATGCTTTGTAGAGCAAGGGATACCCGAAGGCATTCGCTAACAGCCCTCTATTGGTACTGTCTCGTCGACGGCTGCAGTGGTGCTACAAGAGAGCTTGCGAGGAGCTCATGTGGGCCAAGCTTGCTTCGGATGCAGCACTAGGCGCAGGGACGAGTGCCCCAGGCCGTCATCTTGACGGTTGATGTGTTTGATTCTTGTAACCGGCCCCTTGACCGGCTCCCTCTGTAATTTGTAATCCTTGTATTGAATCTTTCCTCCTTTTCATTGCCTACAAACACAATATCTGTGTCCTTAGACCCGGGGGTCATGAGAGGCGTCGTAGGTTCGCATAGTAGTAACAAATTACAGAGTCTTCTTGATCAACGTGCCGAGGCGCCGAGCCCTGAGACCCGTTGACCGGAGTCAAGAGCACCGAGTCCCCGAGGGTCGGGGCTGGCCGAGTCCAGAGACCCGTTGACCGGAGTCAAGAGCCGAGTCCCCGAGGGTCGGGGCTGGCCGAGTCCGGAGACCCGTTGACCGGAGTCAAAGCGCCGAGTCCCCGAGGGTCGGGGCTGGCCGAGTCCGGAGACCCGTTGACCGGAGTCAAAAGCGCCGAGTCCCCGAGGGTCGGGGCTGGCCGAGTTCTACAGCGAAAGAGCCGGTGGTGCGCAGCGAGCCATTGGCCCGCAGTTAACGGGACTTCCGCGGTTTTCGTCCGTTAGTTACGGCGCCGTTAGGGTAATTCGAATCGGCGGAAGGGGATAAATCGGATCTGTTCACCGGCGGCTTTTACCACAGTTACTTTTCCAAATCGAGAACCATCCCGCGCCTCCACCACCGCTTAGTGCCGCCGTAAGAGCGATTCGCTCGCCGCCCGTTCGCCGCCGTCGGATTTCGAACGCCGCTGCCACCGCTACTTGCCCACACCGTGCCGGAGCGCTTCGGCGGAGATGGCGGACTTGAGGGAGACGT
This sequence comes from Alloteropsis semialata, assembly GCA_004135705.1. Classification (NCBI taxonomy): domain Eukaryota; kingdom Viridiplantae; phylum Streptophyta; class Magnoliopsida; order Poales; family Poaceae; genus Alloteropsis; species Alloteropsis semialata. The sequence goes on along the minus strand of CM014271.1, from coordinate 84,606,833 downwards.
TGAGGACGCCGGCGTCGGGGGAGGAGGTGCCACCGGCGACGGAGATGGTGGACGCGGGCATTTCCGCGGGCCTCGGTGAAGGCGACGCGGAGAAGGAGGTGACGCCCTCCGCTGGCCAGTCTGGGGCCGCTGGGGATGCCGCCACCCACGAGGGCGGCGATGCTGCTGCGCCGGCGGCCGCCGCCGGGGCGGACGCCAAGGGAAAGGGGGTGGCCCCGTCGGAGGAGGTCCCGGAGCTGACCTCCGTGCCCGGGGGAGTGCCGCCCCAGGAGCCGGCCTGGGGTCAATCCTCCGTCACGGAGGAGAGACTCCAGGACATGGTTCGCCGCGGCGTGCTCGGGCCGCGAGAGATCTTGCAGTGGCGACCCGCCGGGGATGATGCCCGGCCATGGGAGCGCTCGGAGACAGAGATGGCCGTCTTCGCGCCATTCTTTGAGCGTGGATTTGGATTGCCCACGGGGGACTTCTTCCGGGGTTTGCTGCATTTCTACGGGGTTGAGATGAGTCATTTGAACCCCACCTCTATTCTGTCCATCTCAGTTTTTATCCATCTGTGTGAGGCCTTTCTTGGGATCCCGCCACATTTCCCATTGTGGCGGCGCTTGTACCGGATGAAGATCATCGGAGAAGGTTCCGGGAAGGGTCCAGCTAGAATCACTGGAGGGGCTGGGTTCTCATTGAGGGTCGGCATGTCCAGGAGATACTTTGTCCTGGATATGAATGACTCCAACAAAAACTGGAGGCAGGAATGGTTCTATGTCGCCAACCATCCCCCTGCTCTACCTCTCCGCACTGGCCACCGGCCAGAGAAGAAGGACTCCTGGGATTCGCAGCCGGAGGGGAAGGATCTGCAAGAAGCTTAGGTGATTGCCGAGCTGAAGGAGCGGAAGTTGACCGCCGTGGCCGTGATGATATCCTTCGTGCGGCGGCTGACCCAGCCGATCAAGGATCGGGTGCATCCTGGGTTCGAGTTTTCGGGGGGCAATGATCCGACCCGGTAGCAGATCCGGACGATGTCTATCCCGGAAACTTGTAAAAGGATTTCTGGCTTCATGCGCGACAGGATCTACAATGAGGGCTCACCGATGCCCTTTTCGTTGCATAACCCTCCTCCAGCGGTTAGTCTTCCATTTCCTTGTACTGTAATTCGCTGACTTTTGAATTGTTGGGCGTTTGATGAACTTCATCCTTATTTGTGCCATGCCGGTGTCTTGCAGGAGCGGGCAGCGAAGTACTTCAGCCCGGCGCCCCTGCCTGAGTGTACTATCCGGGTTGAAAAACTGATGACGGTGGAGGAGGCGTCCAGGACTTCCCAAGTAGTGGACGAGGGGCAGGCCGCCTGGGAGGCTGCCGACTTCATCTCGGCTCCCCGAGACGAGGCCGGGGATGACCCGCTGGCCCAGGTGCTTGGCGGGCTGGGGAGGTCATCGCGTCAAGCCGTACGCAAGCTGACGCCATCCCAGGTGGCGGCTCGAGATGGGTCCCCCAGGCCGTCTCAGCAACTGGGACAGGCCGCGTGGGCCGAGGCCGAGGCGCGGCGGAAGAGGAAGGCGGCGAGTGACGCCGGAGGTGGCACCGGCGGGTCTCCATCAGGGCTTGGATCAGAACAACCCACTCAGGAGACTGCAAGGGGCCGCGAGGGCCCGTTCGCCCAACCATCGTTGCGGCTAGACGCGACTCTGCTGCCGAGCCAGACGCCTCCGCAGGTGCTGCGGGGCGTGCAGTTTAAGCGTCCACGCAAGAGCGGGTAAGTTGTCTTAGCAACCCGGTGTATTCTTAATGTGCCTTTCTTGAGTCGTTGGAATGTTGGATGCAGGCCCGGAGGCCAAGTGGGGGCCGGGGTCATGGCGCCGCCAAGTCGGCCTGCTGCCACGGGGACAGGGCCGGGGTCCAGCACGGCCTTGGTCGTGCTGGAGCAGGTGCCGGTCGGCATGTCAGGGCCGCCGCGCCCACCGAGTCCTGCGCACGTCACAGGGACGGATGACCCGGTGGAGGATCTTCTGGGCGGAACGTCCGCGATGCCTCTTGAGGAAGAGGCCCCAGAGGGCCGCACAGTGATAGAGCCGGCTAGGAGTCCTCCACCGCTTGAAGATGATGACCACCGGCTCCTTGGGGAGGACCTGGATGTTGACCCTGGTGTCCAGGTGCCTCCCCAGGTGGAAGCTATCACAGCTGAGCACGGGGGCGGTCCGCAGGCACCAGAGCTGACTCTGGAGCAGCGGATGGAGCTTGATCTTGCCGACCAAGCGAGCGAGCTCCGGAAGCTACAGAACGTAGCCGGCGTCCTGAACCGTGTTGTGCAGGTATGTCTTTCCGGTGCTTTGTAGTAAATATGAATCGTGGGTTAACCCGGGGGCTAACGTGTTGTATGACAGGGTTTCACGGCACGAGCCGCAAGGGATCTTAACTTCAGGCGGCAGGCCCTGGAAGACCGCCGAACCTTGGCGCAAATCCACACGGATCAGGTCCGTGAAGCTGAAACTGCCAAGGAGTACCAGATGCAGAGGGAGCGGGAGCTTGCCGACCTGCAAAAGACCAATGAGGACCTCATGAAAGACATGGGTGTTCTCACCGAGGGTAAGTTCTTTGTTCCTTTGCTTGCTGATGCATCTCTCCGAGCAGCCTGTGCTCATGGGGGTTTCTTTGTAGAGGCGAGGAAGAGGGAGGCTGCCCTTCAAGGGAAGGTCGACAAGCTGGCTGGAGCCAAGAAGAAGCTTGAAGACGAGCTGGCCGGGGCCAAGCATAAGCTCGAGGAGGAGGTCCGGGGGCTGAAAGCAGCCAATCTTCGCCTGGCGACCGAGGCCGAGCACCTGAAGGAAGCCAACCAGGTCTTGAAGGATGAGCATGACCAAGTCATGCATGGTGAGTTTCCTTTGCCAAGTCTTCTGGAGCTTTTAGGAAGTCGGGGTGTTTATGTGCATTCCTTGACAGGGCTTCAGACGGAGCTGATGGAGCTGAAGCAGGCGGCCGAGTTCAACGCCAACTCATTGGTGTCTGCGGAGTCAGGCCCGGCGATGTTGACGTTGGTGGAGCGGCTCAGGGCCGGTCCAAACCGCGCAGCCCAGTTGATGCAGCAGACTGCAATTGGCTTCGGGAGTCGGATTCTGGCGTTGTTCAGAATACACTTCCCGACACAAGAGCTGGCTCCGATCGCCGATGGCATTCCCGAAGAGCTTGCTGATGAAGAGTTCGACGGGTTGGTCGAGGAGTGTGCCCCTTTGGCTGAGACTGTAGCGACGGAGCTCAGCCTGTAAAGAGAATTATCCTGTAAACTCTGTAGTGTTCGGATATATATAAAATTCTGGATTTATTTATAGTTGCTAGTGTTATGTTGGGCCCTTTTCCCTACCGACTAGCACTTTGCGTCACCCGACTTGCCACTGCCTTGTGCTGTTTAAGCACCCTTTTTGACCTGCTGACCACTGCTCACGGAGAGGACGGCTTACCCTGCTACACTGCTCGGCTGGGAGGCTTATGTGTAGGGGGCACGCAGGTTGAGCACGGAGCTCAGGGTTTCACAGTTGAGGACTCGGACCAGCCGGGTTAGCTCAGTAGTCGCCGGGGGGAATATAGGGTTGGGCAAGGACTCGGGAGTCGGAGTAAGCGGGTACTCCCCCATGTATCGTGGTGAAGGAAACATATTCTGGGTCGGGCCCAGTCCCCGAGCATCAGCGTGGTGCCGGGTAAGGAGTTGATAACAAGCCAAAAAATGAGGCAGAAAAACTTTTATTGATATAAGACCAAGGGTACATAGCTTTGTTAAATTCTACGGATAGAACTTGACGAGATGCTCGATGTTCCACACGTTCGGGACGGGGTCGCCGTTAGCCCACTGGAGGCTATATGTTCCTGGCGAAAACTTCTTTGACAATGAAGGGGCCCTCCCAGGGGGCCGATAGCTTATGCTTGTCTTTGGTGGACATGACTCGGCGCAGGGCCAAGTCGCCAACGTTAAGGGAGCGTTCTCGAACGTTTTGGTCGTGGTAGCGCCGTATCTGCTGCTCATGTCTTGCATGCCTGACCAGTGCGGCGAGTCGATGTTCTTCTAGGCAATCAATGTCGACCTGGCGGCCGATTTCTGCTTCGCCTTCTCGTAGTGCTGGATGCGCGGAGCACCATGGGCGATGTCGGCTGGGAGGACGGCTTCGGAGCCGTACACCAGGAAGAAGGGAGTATATCCTATTGCTCTGCTCTTCTGGGTGCGTAAACCCCACATGACATGAGGTACCTCTTTGGCCCACCGGCCGGGGTGCTTGTTGAGTTCGTCATACATGGCTTTCTTGAGTGAGTCCTGGACCATACCATTGGCCCGTTCAACCTGGCCATTGCACCTGGGGTGCGCCGTGGAGGAGTAGTAGACGTCGATGCAATTGTCCTGGCAGAAGTCCCAGAACTCGTGGCCCGTGAACTCGGAGCCAAGGTCGGTCACGATGCGGTTTGGGACCCCAAACCGGTGGGTAAGCTCTTGTATGAACTTGGCTGCTGTGGCCGACTTGGTGTCGGTCACAGACCTTGTATTCGATCCACTTGGTGAACTTATCAACCGCTACCAAGATGTGCTTGAATCCGCCCGGAGCGGTTTTGAAGGGCCCGACATTGTCGAGTGCCCATATGGCGAATGGCCAAGATGGAGGATGGTCCTTAGCGCCTGAGCCAGCAGGTGCTTTTGTTTCTGGAAGAACTGGCAGCCGGTGCAGCAGCGCACCAACTCTTTTGCGTCGGACAGGGCCGTTGGCCAGTAGAAGCCTGCCCTGTAAGCCTTGCCGACTAGGGTACCGGCTGCCGCGTGGTTGCTGCAAGTGCCCGAGTGGATATCTTGCAGGAGGGTGATACCTTCGTCGCGGAGGACGCATTTCATGAGTATGCCTGTGGAGGCGGCCTTTCTGTACAGGGCGTTGCCGATGACGACGTAATTTGTCGCTCGCCGAGTTAACTTCTCGATTTCTTCCTTCGTACCCGGTGACCAGTTCTCTGTGAGGAAAGCGATAAAGGGGGCGCGCCAGTCTGCTTCCACCACGAGAACTTCACTGGTCGGCAGGCCGCCCGGGGGTGGCTCCGAGTCGGGCACGGGGCTACCATCCTCAAGCATCTTGATGGACGGGGTGCGCAGGTCTTGGACGAAGACGCCGACTGGGACCTGGGCTCTGGTGGATCCTAGCTTGGATAAAACATCGGCGGCGACATTGTCTTCCCGGAGGACATGGTGGAACTCGAGCCCATAGAAGTGGGCTTCGAGTTTGCGAACCTCTACACAGTACGCGCTCATGGTTTCCTTCGTCGTGTCCCAATTCTTGTTGACTTGTTCGACGACAAGCTTGGAGTCGCCATAGCACATTAGCCGCTTGATACCCAGCGACACCGCGATCCGGAGACCGTGGATGAGGGCCTCGTACTCGGCCCCATTGTTTGTGGCCTGGTAGTGTATCTGAAGAACGTATTTCAGGTGCTGCCCCTCCGGGGAGATGAACAACACTCCTGTGCCGGCTCCCTCAAGGTTGAGGGCGCCATCGAAGTACATCTTCCAGTGCGTCGGTCGTTCTGCGGGGGTCGGCTCCTGGGTTTCCGTCCATTCGGATACAAAGTCGGCCAATATTTGGGACTTAATGGTCTCCCGTGGCTCGAAGTTGATGGTGTGCTCGCCGAGTTCAACGGACCACTTGACTATGCGGCCGTTGGCATCCCTGTTGTGAAGAATGGCCCTGAGGGGGAAATTCGAGATGACTCGAATGACGTGTGCCTGGAAGTAGTGGCGTAGCTTCCTGGCAGTGATCAGGAGCGCGTAGAGCAGCTTCTGAGGATGGGGGTATCGGACCTTGGACTCGCTAAGTACTTCGCTGATGAAATATACAGGGCGCTGGACCTTGTATGGGTGGCCTTCTTCTGGCCGCTCGACGACCAGGGCCGTGCTGACCACATGAGTGGTAGCTGAGATGTATAGCAGGAGCTCTTCCCCGGGGGTCGGACCCGTGAGTACCGGGTGTGTAATTAGGAACTCCTTGAGGTCGGCCAGGGCCTTGCTTGCCTCAGGGGTCCATTCGAACTTGTCCGCCTTCTTGAGGATCTTGAAGAACGGAAGTCCCTTCTCGCCGAGCTTGCTGATGAACCGGCTCAGGGCCGCCATCATCCCAGTGAGCTTCATGATGTGTTTCTTGCACGTTGGTTCCTTGAGGTTGCGTATGGCGTCCAGCTTGACTAGATTTGCCTCAATACCACGTTGGCTGACCAGGAAGCCCAGGAGCTTTCCTGACGGCACCCCGAATACGCACTTGGTGGGGTTTAACTTCCATCTGAAGCGGCGCAAGTTGTTGAAGGTTTCCTGGAGGTCTGCGATTAATGTGTCCGCGTCGTACGTCTTGACAACGACGTCATCCACGTTAGCTTCCACGTTGCGGCCGATCTGGCTCTGCAAGCATCCTTGGATGGCCTTCTGGTACGTGGCACCGGCGTTCTTCAGCCCAAACGTCATCGTCTTGTAGCAATAGATGCCGTGTGGGGTGATGAACGCTGTGTTGTCCTGGTCGGATGCCTTCAGGGCTATCTGATGATAACCCGAGTAGCAGTCGAGAAAGCACAGGAGCACGCAGCCGGACGTAGAGTCGACGACTTGATCGATTCGCGGGAGAGGAAAGGGGTCTTTAGGGCAGTAGCGGTTGAGATCCGTGCAATCAATGCACATTCTCCATTCACCGGATTGCTTCTTTACAAGTACAGGATTTGCAAGCCACTCTGGGTGTTTGCATTCTCTAATAAAAACCGGCAGTAGGAGCTTATTCAGTTCTACCCTAATGGCCTCCTTGCGATCTTGAGCGAATCGGCGCAGCTTCTGTTTGGCAGGCTTAGCGGTTTTGCTCAATTGGAGTGCTCAGCCTTCTCCCTCGGAACACCCGGCATGTCTGATGGCTTCCATGCGAAGATGTCCCAGTTGTCCCGAAGGAAGGAGGTGAGCGCGTCTTCCTATTTTGGAGTGAGCCCTGGCCCTATGAAGGCCGTCTTGGATGGGTCGTCGAGCCCCAAGCTTATTGCTTTGGGGGCGTCTGCAGGTGCCAGCGCGGTGGGCTGCTGCTTCTGCTCCGGGAGTACACGCTCTCCGGTGGCTGCCTTAGAGGCTTCTTCTGCCAGCAGGGTAGCGTTGCCGAGTTGATGAGACAACTCGGCTATCTTGATGGCCTCCCCGTCGCACTCGAAGGAAGTCTTGATGTCTCCACGGATGGAGAGGGTGCCGTTGGGCGCCGGCATCTTCAGAACCAGGTAGGTGTGGTTCGGAATTGCCATGAACCGTGCCAACATGGGCCTGCCAAAGATGGCGTGGTAGGAACTCTTGAAGTCGGCTACTTCGAAGTACAAGAACTCCGTGTGGTAGTTGTTGGCAGTGCCAAATGTTACTGGTAAGGCGACTCTTCCTATTGGGTAGGAAGCTTTTCCTGGCACAATGCCAAAGAACGGATCTTCGGCGCTCAGGAGCCTGCTGTAGTCGAACCCCATGCTGTTGAGGGTGCTGGTGAAGATGATGTTGAGGGCGCTCCCGCCGTCAATCAGGACCTTGGAGAGGAGGACCCTGTCCACGACGGGGGCGACGACGAGTGGGTAGGATCCCGGCTCGGGGAGATGAACCCAGTGGTCGGCACGGCTGAAGGCGATGGGCATCTCCGACCACTGGAGGTACTCTACCGGCTTGGTGGAAACCATCGTCACTTCCCGCTTGTGGAGCTTTTCCTTGCGCCGATCTGGGAAGGCGCCGGGCCCCCCAATGATGACGTTGACCTGACGGTCCGCACGCTGGAATTCGCCATTGGCGTCGCGTCTGGGTGCCTCCGGCGGTGGTGGCAGTTGGCGTTCCTCGTCATGGTGGCATTGATCGTCCCGGCGAGCCGGAGCATCGCGGTCGCGTTCGCCACGGCGGTAATCGTCGCGGCGGTCGCGGTCTTCTCTGCGGCGATAGTCGTCCCGCCGGTCAGCGTTATAGCCGTCACGGCGGTAGTTGTTGTAACAACCACCGTTGTTGTTGTAGCGCTGCTTCTTGGTGGGTGGCAGGGCGCCGAGTTCTTTGAGGAGCGCATGACAATCACGGAGATTGTGTTTTGCGTCTTTGTGGAAGGGACACTGATAATTCAGCGTGTCGTGAAACTCTTCGGCCAGGAACCTGGGTTCCGGCCGGCCTTCTTCTTCTGCTAGAGCTACAAGGGGCTCGGGGCCTGCCTTGCGCCCACGTAACGGCTCGTGGCGCTTCGAGCTTTCAACCCGGTCATCATCTTCCGGGCGCTTCTGTTTGTTCTTGAACTGGGCCTGCTCAGCTTGATCGGCCCGAACCTCCAGGTTGACCACCTCCATCAGGTCAGAGACCATGACAAGGTTGGTTTTGAACAGCGTACGGAACAGCTGATTGTCAATAAGACCGCGCCGGAACGCGTCAATGACATCCCGGTCCTCGACTTCGGCGATCTTGTTTCGGTTGTCGAAGAAACGGTCGGAGTAGTCCCGGAGGCTCTCACCCTTCTTCTGCTTGATGTTGTCCAGATCGAATCTGGTGCCTGGCCGAGTATAGCTCGCCTGGTAGTTCTTGGTGAAAGCATGGCAGAGATCTGCCCAGCTGTCGATGGTGTTCCGGGGAACGCCCTCAAGCCATAGGAGTGCTTCCTTTCCCAGCATCACAGGGAAGTAAGCGGCGGCTTGGTTGTTGGTCCCGTGGGTGGCTTTGACCGCCGTGTGGTACGTCTTGAGCCAAAGCTTGGGGTCGGATCGACCGTCAAACTTCTCCACGAGTGCTGGCTTGAAGAACTCGGGCCAACGGATGGCGCGTAGTCGGGCGGAGAAGGCGGCGAAGCCGTCAAAGTCATCCTCTTCGTCGTTGTGGTGGTCGCGGTGAGGAGGTCGGATCTGGTCGACGCGGGGCCGAGGTTCACCATGCCCATGGCGGCGATCGTCCCGCGGGGGGGCGTATCTTGCGTCATACTGTTCACGCTCCATGAGCTCGTGAACAACGCGGCGCTCGTTCTCCTCTGCCGAGTCGTCGCCTGCCTCGCCAATCGGCTGGCGATCGGGTCGGCCATAATCTCGGTTCTACCGCTCGCAACGCTCGAGCTCGGCCGCATCGCGTTCTCGGTGTCGAGCATCGAGGTCGGCGCGGATGTCCTACGGGCGCAGTCCCTCAGGCGATCGCGGAGATCGTCAGGTTGTTGATGTCGTTGGCGCCTATCGCGACGCTCTTGGTAACGTTCACGGCGCTGGTCCGCGTTGCGCGGGTTACGCCGTTCCTCTTCTTCGTCTTCATGGTGGTTCTGGGCCACCTCTTCTTCGACGGCGGATAGTGGGGGGTTCCTCTGGTTAGGATGATCCCGATCCGATCTGCTATGAGCAGAGCGGCGACTTGCAGAACGAGTCGAATTTGATCGCCCAGACCGGGATCTGGCGCGATACGATCGCTCGATCTGTTCTTGTGCTGCCTCCAACTGAGCTCGGGCTCTCTGCACCTCTGGGATGTCAGGCATGTGACCCAGTTCGGGAAAGCAGCGGCGACATTTGCCTGGGGCGTGCGGAACGGCACCCGGGCGAATGCACCATCGAGGTTCTGGGGCGCGACTCCGTGGGGACCCCGAGGTGGGGGTTGCCGTCGTTGTGGAGCCCCAGGGGGGATCTCTCCGGCTGGTACGGCGGCTGCAGGTGCACCGGCAGCAGCGGCGGCTGCGGGATCACCAGGAACTGCAGCAGGTGCAACGTTTCC
>CM014271.1:84568394-84587285 GCA_004135705.1 Alloteropsis semialata | reverse complement strand
CGGGTTTTTTGCGTCAACAAAATGAACCGATTTAGTTTGTTTTGGGAAACTAGTACAAGTGGTTTGGATTGGTTTGGAGATAGAGGTAAATAGATATGGTTAGATTGGTTTATACAATACAGTATACTATAAGGAGTTTGACGTGATTAGGCCTGTTCATGGGTTGGTTCAGAACCAGCGAACCCGTGAACCCAACCCAGATCGAACCAGCAAAACAAGATTGAGCGGGTTAGCTGGTTTTTGGGTTAAACCCATTCGTTCTAGGAAGAGATGCGGTTCGACTGGTTAAGAACCAATCAAAACCGGCACAACCCGCTGCAGCAGAGCTCCCTGCTGCTGTGTGCTGTGAGCCGCCGCCGATAGAGATCCTCGCGTGCTGCGGCAACCAAGGGAAGGGAAGCTCCTGGAATCCTGGTGGCGTCCGATGGAAGAGAAGTTCTCAAAGGCTGCGGGGTCCGCGGCCACACCTCCATGGTGCGCTTTTCTCGGCCTTCATCTCGGGCCACGAAGGCTGCGGCCCCAACACCGGCCACCACGGGCCATCTCAGCCCGAGCAGCAAGTGATCTGTGCGGATCGATAATGTTTTGCCTTTGCAGGTTGCAGCTCGGTTCAATTCCAGGTTGCCACTTGTAGTTATGGTAGGGAGAAGAATGCTCTATCAATTCTAGGAATACCACCCAGCAGCCTCCTCTCCGGTTACTGAGGAAGCAGTCGATGCACAGCTCACTTCAGATTCAGAAATCAAAATTACATGCTCAAAACGGCAAATCCAGATGCTAACTGAAACAATAAAGCTGAATGATGGATGCTGATAGCCATCATCCCTTGTTGCTGCTTCTGCTGCAGACGAATCGCAGTGCGCTTGGTAGGCCAGGACTTGCTCCAAGCGGAGAATCTCGCAGGCGCGGTGGCGGCGTGACGGAGCTGAGAAGCCGACGCGCAAGCTTTTTTTTTGGCTCAAACCAGTCAAACCGTAAAATCAACCCAGCCTGACCCACTTAACGAATCTCTCTCCGAACGGTTTAAACCAGACCAGCCAACCCATCCGCCTACGGGCCGGTTTGGAAAACCGGGCCAAACCTGTATAACCCGCCAATGAACAGGCCTAGACGTGAATTTGGCTTGGTTTGCCAGCTTTAGCAACGAGATGCTCAACCATCCCCGGCTTATTATGCCGCCTCCCGCTCCTTCTCCGCCGCCGCGGCCGAAGTGGGCCCCGAGCAGCAGGGCGCACGGCTTCGACGCCGCCACGTACCGGTCCGCGATGAGGCGCTGGAACGCCTGCTTGAAGACGATGGGAAGACCAGCACGGCTTCTCCACCACCGCTTCCCCACCCTTCTCCAGCACGGCGACCAGCACGACTGCTCCCACCCGAGGCTGCAAGCCTGCAACCGCAGGCGCTGCTNCAGATTATCACTCTAATACATTCCTCTAGCTCCTACTTTTCTTTTTGTGAGGACACTAGGTTTTGACGATATTATATGATTTGGGAGCATATATGCAAATTGCATGCATTCCAATGACAACCATGTAGGAAATAACAATGGACATTTAAGGGCTCTGTCCTATCAAAAGTTCAAAACATACTATAGCACCAAATTGGTTTTTTTTTAAAAAAATACAGTATTCCATGAAAATTGATAGCATATCTCAAGACACTAACAAGTGACTGATCAAGGCTGGGAAAAAGCAGTCTATCCTATTCATGGAACGGAATCATACCTACACATGAAGCCTGTGAAAGGGTTCGGATGTTGACAGATCATGTACTTGCTCAGCACACAGAAGGCTAAGTGACCCAGAGAAAAATTTGCGAGGCACAAAATCAAATCGTGCACTCCTGGAAGCCCTCTCTTCAATCTGAAGCAGCCTATGTTGTTTTTCAACCCATTCTTTGTTAATGTTCCCATCTTTCAACTCAAGCCTCAGCGACTCCAGCAATCTTGCATTCAGTACAAAGAACTTGGCAATTTTGAGATGTGACATTTTGCCTCGATAGTTTGTGAACACAATCTTCTTGAGACGAATGTCATTGGTGCCTACAAGATTCCTGTCTCTATGACACCACACATCGTGAAGCCCTGATTGTCTTGTTTGGAAAAGCAAAATAAATAAACATAAAAAAGGTGTCAGCAACGGTCAGCCTAACTTTAGAACAATTACGGATGTAATAATACAGTAAGATGAAAGTATGTTACATAGAACGTTTAGTCACCTCGATGTATAGCGTCTCCAAGCGAGGAGAGCATTTCACTAGGTCAATAATCTCATCCAAAGTAGGGTTCAAATCAGACAAAGCTAGAACCTTCACATTGCACACCACATCCAGGCTAACAGTGTGTGATCTCTGAGTGAAGCACAGAATCATCAATAACGTCATGATCAGCTGGAGAAAAAAAAAGGGACGTGAAGGTGAAAGTAAGAATGATATATTCCGGTATCCAAAAAAATTGGTGCCAAACTCGAGGTTGGGGAAGTTGCCAGAGAGTTTGCCAAGAACATCCAACCTGGGCGCAGAGATTACCGAGATATCCATCCACTTGGCTACGAAGAACAGTAATCTTTCCAGGCATGGGGCATCCTGGATGACGAGGTGTTGTAGCCTGTGGAATCTCCAATCAGAACGCACACCAATGCTTCTGAGGCTCGGGGACACGATTTGTAATCGAGGGCAGCAATTGTTGTCGAGTAATAGCAGGCTGTGCAGGACGAGGCAGCCGGTGTTGAGCAAGGCGTGCAGGGAGCTCTCCGATATGGTGATGTTGCGAAGCGTCAGCTGCTTGAGAAGCGGCAAATGGAGCGCGCCGGCGTTGTCGAAGCCGCCGCAGCCGCCGAAGGTGGCGGCGCCAAGGGTGCGAAAGAAGCGGCGTGCTGACGCGGGTAGCGGCAGCACCGGCGGCGGGAACTCCCAGCCCGCGTGGCCGAGGTGGAACTCGAGCTCCTGGAGGTGGTCGAGGGCCGGGGACCGGAGCCAGCCATCTAGGGTCTCGGCGGCGTCGTCCTTGCGATCCCCGCGCTCCCCGTAGCCCATGTCGATGGCGAAGCAGCGGCCAGGGCGGCCCCGGTGCGAGGAGAGGATGCGGGAGATCTCTCGGCGGGGGATCGTTGGGTCGCCGTAGAGGTCGATGTTGAGAGGAGCAGAACGCCATAGCTGGCGCCACCGGGAGGAGAGGACCTGCGTGCGGGCGCCGTCCTTGGTGGGGAGAAGCGAGACGATGTCGCCCAGGACGCCGTCGGGGAGGCGGCCGATGTGGTCCTCGAGGGGCTCTTCTTCCAGTCTCCTCTTCTTGGCTCTGGTGACCACCCCCATGGCGGCACTGCGGCCGGCCGTGACGAGAGGAATCGGAACGGTGCAGAACCCATTCATGGGCTTTCATGTATATATATGCACACGTTCTTGGGCTAATCCATCTCTTTTTTGGACCACTGCAAAAATCTGATTTCTATCTGTTTGATATTTCCATTGACTATTTAATTGACTGATTTGTCAAAACCCAGTTCAACAAAAGTAGAACATTTGAGCACATCATGTGCAGTGTTTGTCAAAACTCAAAACCCATTCAAGAAAGTAGATTGTAGAACATTTGACGCCCGTAGTCAGGCTCCGAGAACGAGCACTGCGGCACAGCGGCGGGGCTGCTGACCTTCCACAATGACGAACAGGATGCACAGCATGCATGTTTCGATCCGTCATACTACTTATAAATGTCTCGTAGAATAAATCATTCTGCCTGTATAGCTGAAATCAAGATTATAGGTGACATACCAACTGCTATTCTTTGATGGTGATGTCAGTAATTTATTTCTCCTTGTGGTTTGCCTGTGGGTAAGTAAGATCTCGGACTAAAGCTGTCCAGTGATCTTTTCCCCCTAAGCCCTAATGCATTGTTCATTCAGGATTCACAGAGAAATTGTATGGTTTTTTTTGGATATTTACCAGATTGTGTATGTAGAAGGAGATGTCCACCTAGCTCTAGAACAACCATCAATACAGTTAGCAAGTGGCAAAATAAGTCAAATGTCCACTCTGATCCAGAAAGTCACCTTCATGTACTCCAAGTAGGGAAAGCACTTCATCAAGTTAATTATCACATCCAAACAAGGTTTCATACGGGATAAAGCTAGAACCCTCACACTTGGCAGTTTGGCACCACCGCCGTCAAGCTAGCAATGGTGGATCCCTGTGTCAAAGCGCAAATGTACACACAACTTGACAAGGCAAATTATAGAACTTGGATCTATCATGAATAAAAGTGAGAATAATGGTGCCCCCTTATCTGAAGAGTTGTGTGATGCCAAATTGAACCGTGTGGTTGTCGCCCTGGAGTTCCCCAAGAATATTCGTCAATCTTTTTTCCATTATGGGCTCCTGCCCTGATTTCATTACTTAAGCAGCAACAAAATTACATGGTTCAAACATCCAAACCAAATCTCGACCGCAGCAAACATAAGAAAGGAAAACACCAGCTTCCAAGGACTAGACAGGACCATAACCACCATATCAGAAGTTTTAGTTAAGAAAATATCTCTGACCTACCATCAACCTCCAAGCCGTCGGCATCATGCCACGCGACCTCTCCACTCTCGAGTTGCCGTTCACCGAGGATGAGGTCTGGAGCGTGGTTAGGGCGGCTCCTTGTGACCGTTCACAAGGGCCAGACGGGATGATGGCCGCTTTCTTCCAGACGGCGTGGTCCATCATCAAGCACGACATCATGGCGGCGGTGAACGCCTTCTACACGGTCGACCACCGGGGCTTCCAATGCATCAACGGTGCGCTGCTCACTCTGATCCCCAAGAAGCCGGACGCCACCGCACCAGGCGACTTCGGGCCGATCAGCTTGATCCACTTCTTCCCAAAGCTGATGGCAAAACTGTTGGTGAACCGGTTGAGCTCTCACATGGGCGAGATGGCGCTCTGCAACCAGAGCGCGTTCCTGCATGGAAGATACATCCTCGACAACTACAAATACATACAGAGGGCGGTAATGCTGCTTCGCAAGCGGAAGGTTCCAAAGCTACTACTAAAACTCGACATCACCAAAGCCTTTGGCACTGTCTCTTGGCAGTTCATGCTTGAGGTACTGCACGCTTGGGGTTTTGGGAGTCGCTGGCGGGATTGGATCTCGCTCCTTCTCTCCTCTGCCTCTACGAGAGTGTTGCTGAACGGGGTGCCGGGACCGACGATCGAGCACAGACGAGGACTACGCCAAGGAGACCCCCTTTCGCCGCTCCTATTCGTCCTCGCGATGGATGTCCTCAATCGCCTATTTGTCAGGGTGAACGAGACTGGCATCTTGCAACCAACGGGAATTGACGCCATCAGGCACCACTGCAGCTTCTACGCGGACGACGTCATACTGCTCGCCGCGCCGACAACACAAGAAGCCACGGCGATCAGCCGAATTCTACACATCTTTGGGGACGCCTCGGGACTGAGAACAAACCTGCAGAAGTGCTCGATCACGCCAATCTTCGGTTGTGAAGAATTCATGGCCGATTTCACGGCAAGCTTGTCGTGCACGGTCCAAGAGTTTCCCATCAGGTACCTCGGCGCGCCCCTATCCACAAGATCTCTCCCCAAATCACAGTACCATCCGCTGCTTGAGAAGATCGCGGCCCGCCTACCTCCTTGGCAGGGTCCGCTCATGAACAAGAGCGGACGATTGACGTTGATCAAATCCACCCTCTCGGCTATGCCAATTTACATCTCCATGGCAGACAAGCTGCCGCCTTGGGTAATCAAGAAGATCGACTGCATAAGGCGGAACTTCCTCTAGAATGGAACAGACAGTGCCGTCAGAGGAAAGAATGCTGTGGCTTGGCCTACTGTATGCCGTCCGACAACCTGCGGGGGATTGGGAATTGTCGATCTGAAGCTCGCCGGCTTTGCACTGAGGGTCAGATGGTTATGGCTACAGAAGTCCGACGCTGACCGTGCTTGGTCCGCCCTCCATATACAGGCCGAACCAGAGGTACAAGCATTCTTCAACGCATCGATCACAATCCAACTCGGTGACGAAAACAAGGCAAAATTCTGGACTGAAAGTTGGTTCCGTGATTCAAGCATCCAAGAGCTTGCACCGAACCTATCTGCAACGGTACCCCGATGAACCAAGAATGCCAGAACTGTGGCCCAAGCCCTCAACAACCGACGCTGGACAACTGACATCAGAGGAGGATTGACGGTGCAGATCCTTGTCGAGTACATCAGACTTTGGCATCTGCTGACACAGGTTCAGCTCCGGCAGGGGGAGGACGACGTCTATCGCTGGCGATGGACGGCCGATGGAACTTACACCGCGGCTTCAGCATACAACATGATGCATTCAGGCTGCGCCTACCTTCAGGGATCAACGCGTATCTGGCGAACCTGGGCACCACCGAGGGTTAAGTTTTTCGCGTGGCTAGCGGCAAAGGGCAGGCTATGGACCGCGGACAGAAGAAGACGGCATGGCCTTGAGGCTCACGACCTGTGCTGGCTATGTGATCAAGAGCAGGAGACAAGCGAACACATGCTACTGCAATGTAGCTTTACCAAACAGATTTGGTGGAGATCACTGGCCTTCGTGAACTGCAACTGCTCGTTCCCTACAAACGAATGCGGAATGCAGGACTGGTGGGACTTCGCCTGACGCCTTCAACTAGCTGATCGACGCAGAGGTTTTGACTCGATGTTCCTGCTCGTCTCTTGGTGCATGTGGAAGGAGCAAAACAATAGGCTCTTCAACGGATGTTCCATGACGGCTCAAGAACTCTCGGGCAAGATCAAGGAAGAGGCCGAGCTATGGGTTTTAGCGGGCGCCATCAAACTAGGTCGTCTAGTCCATGAGTAGTCAACTGATGTCCTGAGGCCGTTGTTCTTCTTTTCTACCACCTGTCCCCGGCATTGCAATGCCAAGACAGAGAGGCCCTTGGGGCATTGTGGCACACCTTGTAATTGAATTAACTCTCTTCTTAATACAATGATACGTAGACCTCATGCGTATTCGAGAAAAAAAATATCTCTGACCCATCCGCTCGCCTCGACCCCGCGCGGGCGACACGGGCGGCCCAAAACACCGCTGCTGCCGCCCCTCCCCTCGGCCTCTCTCCGTCGCGCCGCTGCCTGAGTGGGCCTCCGGAAGGCCGTGAGGCTCCCAATGACGGCGGCGGCGTAGCCTTTCCCGGCACTTCGGGGAGCTCGCGGCGGGCGCGGCCCTGGCCACCGAAGGTGCTCGCCGGCGCAGGACGGCCTGCTGCGGCGACGACGGGCGGGAGACTATGGATCCGGCGCTACCTCGGCCGGATCCGGTGGCCGTGCATCTCGGGCGCGTGTGGGCGGCAGTGAGGCGTCCAGTCCGGCGGCGGTCTGATGAGGGCCGGCGCGGACGTCCTGCTGCGGCGATGTAGGCCATGGATCCGGTGGTGCTTCGACCGGATCCAGTGACCGCGCGTCCCGGGCAAGTGCGTGCGGAAGTGGAGGCGACCTTGCCAGCGGCGTTCTGGCGGGGTGCCGGCTGGGCTGCCTCTGGGGCTCGCTGCTCTGCTGGATGGCTGGGCCTCTCATGCGACGGTGCGTGGGCGTCTGGGTGAGCGCCGTGGAGGTTGCGCCGTGGATGGGTCACGGACGGCGTCGTGCTTCAGCGACGGCCGCGTGTGGAGGGCGTCGATTTGGAGGGGCGCACTGCCTGGCGGGCCATCTTGCAGCCGGAGTGGTGACTGCGGCGGTGGTTGACCTGGTGGAATGGTGACGTACAGCGGCAAGGCGGCTCGATTTGTTTCTCCTCCTCGGCTTCTTTCTGTGCGGTCTGGCGGCGGCGCCGTGGTGGCGCGGCCGGGGGTGGCCTGTGCGGGGCGCACCAGTGATGTCATGGTGACACGACTGGGGCGCTCCTGTGCAGTGGCGTGTTGGCAGCGCCGTGGTGGAGCTGCTGGCAGTGCCGGGCTTCCTCTCCACCACTTGCGTTGCTGAGAAGGCGGTGGGCGAGGAATGCTGCTGCGCCGCAGGAGGAGCGGACAGAGATGTGGTGGGGCTGGTGCTGGCTCTATGCAGAGAGCTGCTCATGTAGAGGAGTGTTGGTGCTGTGCATGAGGAAGAAGGCAGAGCTCGGTTGGTTGCAGGGGCGATGGCAGGGTGGCGGGTCTTGTTGGTGTTCACCATGGCGGGCAGTGAGACTTGTGGTGGCTGCAGCAGGGGGCACTGGCGAAAGCTCTGCTCGGTGTGTCCGACTGACAACGATGACGTCTTTGGCGCCGCTCTTCCTGTTGGGGACGTTGTCATGGTGCGCTTCTCGCTTTGGTTCCAGGAACTCTTGGTGAAAACCATGCCTAAGATCTCTTGGGCGGGCGATGATGGCGCATCTAGCGTCGTTTCCTCCATGGAGGCATCGCCTTCGGAGTTCCCGTTTCTTCCTCCCCGTCCTTCGGACGACCTTGTGTTGCTCGGTGTTGCCGGCGGTGGGCAGCTCGCCGATTGGGTCTCTGTTTTGCTTGGTGGCGTTTGGTCACGCATGGCGGCGGCCGGGACGGTGCTTTGCTTTTGCCATGGTGGTCCTTGTGTTGCTCGGTGTTTTGGGCCTCGCGGCGAAGTGGACGGAGACCTAGTTGCAGACTCGGGGGGTGCGGATGTCCATGGTGGTGGTTGGTGACCATGCAGTGGATGTTGGTGCAGTGTCCAGAGGGCAAAGCTTCTGCTAGGCATTGGAGGGCGATGGTTTGGAGGGGCCGTGTGCCAATGGTGACCACGAAGTTGGCATGAGGCCGGCGTGGTAGGAGGTGGCCGGCAGAATTGCTTCGCTAATGGGACATGTGCGTTGAGGCATTGGGCAGTCCCGTAGAGCGTTGGCTGCTTTGGTGCGAGGTGATCCACAGCTGGATGCCTGAGCCCCTATGTGGCATTCTGCTTCCTTCGACAAGGCGGCTGGGTTGCTTGGTACTTCAGTTTTCTTCCCGAGCTTGATGCACGTGCCTACAAGTTGATATCCAGAGGTGGTTATCCTTGTGTCGGTTCGACGGCTTGCAGCGGCCTATGGCGGCTAGCCTTGCTTTGCGGGTGTTAGTCCGGTGTAGACCATCTTCGCAAGGAGGCACAAGCGGGCTCGATGGGATGGCAGCTACACGGCTTGCAGTGGACCACGGCGACTAACCCTGCATGGCAGTGGTTGGCTCGGCGTGGGACATCGTCGTTATCGATGGCGCTGGCGGTGATGATGGGTTTCCTCTGAGGGCCATGTATCTGGGCGACGGTGCTGTTGTTGTTACTTGAGCAGCGGGTTTGTGGTGTGTCAGGCGGTGTCGCCACCCCCACTTGACCAGCCTGAGTGTCTGAGTAGCTTTGAGTTCTGCACGTGAGGCTCCAATCGAGGCCCCAGTTCGATTGGGCAGAGTGTTGTTGAGGTCCGTGTCGATGCCCAAATCCGACCGGACAGTTTTGTCTCGTGGAGATGAGTTGTGCGGCTTGTGTCGAAGTCCCAATCCGACCGGCCTGAGTTTTGTTTTGAGTTGTGTTGAGATTGGTAGGTGTTGATGTCCCAATCCAACCCATCGCCGTCGTTTTTTGTTTTTTTTCTTTTTTTTACCTGGTTATGGCCTTCCAGGGACATAACCTTGTATTTATCTGCTATATTAATAGAAACGCACTCGTCGAGTGTTGTTGTTACAAAAAAAAATAACCACCATATCTACCGAGAAAATGGAGACCAACGACAACGCTAGAAACGCAACTACATACATCAGACCAAAACCTCCCAAGATTAACAGAAACTCGGATACGACAGTAGCTCCGCACATCATTTCGCTGCACGGGCAGCTCCTAATATAATGAAGGAGCACCATCCCAGTGTCATCTGTCGCCGCCTCCTGGGGATGTAGTAGAGCCAGAATATTCGTCAATCTTGGCGCAGAGATTATCGAGATGCCTACCTCCGTCCAGTCCTTTGAAAAATAGTAATCTTTCCTGGGCATGGGGCGTCCTCAATGAGGAGCTCTCGTAGTCGTAGATCACCATATATAGTGTCCCCATCTAGACCCCACACCGATGCTTCTGAGGCTAGAGGACACGATTTTCAGTCGAGAGAAGCCTTTGTTGTCATGTAGCAGCAAGCTCTCCAAGACAGAGCAGCCCGCGAGCAATGAGTGCAGGGAGCTCTCTGAGATTTTGACATGGACAAGGACAAGGGTAAGCTTTCTGGGAAGCTACTGGAGCCATGGTCGTAGAGGATCTCCCAGAGCAAGAGGCCATGGTCGTAGAGGATCTCGAGCTCCTGGAGACCGTCGAGGGCGGGGGAGCGGAGCCAGCGTTCAGGGCGGTGCCCGATGTCGCCGAGAGGACGCCATCAGGAAGGCGGCTGATGCGGTCGACAAGCTCTCGTTCT
Source organism: Alloteropsis semialata (assembly GCA_004135705.1). NCBI lineage: Eukaryota > Viridiplantae > Streptophyta > Magnoliopsida > Poales > Poaceae > Alloteropsis > Alloteropsis semialata. The sequence goes on along the minus strand of CM014271.1, from coordinate 84,576,928 downwards.
TCTTCTTCTTCCATGGCAATGTTAGTTCTTGGATGACGGCGCGGTGTGGGACATCGGGAAGACGAGGCAGGCCGCCTGCCGCAGGCGTCGAGATGGTCATTGTCAAAACAAAAAAAACTCTGCAATTCTGCAATGGCCAGCACTACCGGAATCGGGCAGTTTGCCGTGTGCCCCAGGCACACGGCAAAGCCTAGGGGGCACACGGCAAAGGCTTTGCCGTGTGCTGCCCACGGCGAACCCCCCACGGCGACGAGAATGACGGCAAAGGCACGTTTGCCGTGCGCTTTATTTCGGGCACACGGCAACCATGTTTGCCGTGTGTCAAAAGTGGCACACGGCAAAAATTTGGCTAACGGCAGTCCTCGTCCCTTCCGTCCCCCCCGTTAGCTCTCCCGTGACATGGTGGGCCCCACGTTTGCCGTGTGCCCCAGGTGTGGCACACGGCAAACATTCAATCTTTGCCGTGTGCCAGGCCCTTGGCACACGGCAAAGATTCAAACTTTGCCGTGTGCCCCAGGCCTGGCACACGGCAAAGATGGTAACTTTGCCGTGTGCCAAGCCTGGGGCACACGGCAAAGTTTGATCCAGAACTGTTGTAAAGGTCACTTTGCCGTGTGCCAAGGTTCTGGCACACGGCAAAGTGACCCAAAAAATTCTGTTTTTATTGTTTTTTGACATAAAAATTGCCCCAATCAATCAAACATCATATTTATCAGACACATATCACAACAAACATCACAGGCACTTGATATATCACAAAAACATCACAAAATCCATAAGTTCACATTCAAGTACCACATGCTCACAATTATCACAAGTTCACAAATACGAACCAACTAAAGTTTATCACTGAGATGGAGGGAACAGCTGTGCTGGGTCGAACTGCTGTGCTGGGTCGAACGGAGGTGCGAACAACTGCTGTGGGTGTAATGTCGGTGAGATGCCCGGTGACATGTCAGGCGTATTCGATGCCGCCCCCGAGAGATTCTGCAGAAAGGAGAATATATTGCATGTCAGACCCGAATCAAATTTCCTAAGTCATAATCTGAAACATTGAAAAGTTCATTGTAGTCTCTACATTCTCTAAGTCTCTACATTCTCAAAGTGACTCTAAGTCTCTACATTCTCTAAGTCTCTAATACTTCAAATAAATCTAGAAGATTGTCAAGTGACTCACATGAGGAGTTGCAGGAGCTGGAGCCGGTGTGAACATCGGCATCGCCTGTGCAGGTATGGGGTGACCAATATGAACGGAAATAGATTGAATGTAGCTGTACATATTGGCCATCTGCTGCTGAAGCTCGGCCTGCTGCCTCGCCGCCTCCTCCTGCTGCCTCGCCGCCGCCTCCTCCCGTATTCTCCTCTCTTCGGCTAACGCCGCCTCATGTGCCTGTGCTTGCGCCGCCAGCTGGGCCTATAATTTTTCATCTCAATGTTACAATGCGAATGAAACATATGTAGAAATTTAATGAACGACGAATAAATCAGAAATAACCTGAAGTTCCTGCACTTGGAGCTGTGCCTGTGATAGACGTGGGCGTATGGGCGGGCAACTGCTCGTGCTCCTTGCTCGAACCTGGGGGAGAGTCGGAGTAGTGGCCGTGTCCAGAGTGCCGTCGCCTATATAGTACCGGCCATGCTTCTTGCCCCCTCCCACCCTCATGATGATCTCTCCATCAAGGTCATGGGCGCTCGGATCCCACTCTGGCCCATGGACCTGCCTTCCCGCCTCTGTGTACTCGTTGATGCGGGTGTGGATGGAGGGATTGCTGTACGCCGAGGGCGGGTCGTCCGAGCTGTAGGTGACCTCAGACGCCTTGCCCTTGTGGGCCATAGCCCATCCCATGAACTGCGAGCACTGAGCGCCTTCATGTGCCGCCGACTGCGAAAAAAAGCAAGTTGATTACAAATTATGCAAAATCGAGGGTTAAAATAAAGAAATGAATCTGCATACCCATCTAGCCCTGTACTCGTCGTTGTTCAGGCTGCCTTGATGGTGTGCTGGACCTGGCATCAGCAAACGCCGCTCTCGGCCTGCGTTGTGCTTCTCCTCCCACTCTGGTGTGAACCACTTATCCACTATGCGTTCCCAGCACGTGGAATCATTACGGCACCACCACACAGGCACCTACACGTGATCAAGTGATTGACATGTAAGAAGATCAAATCAAGCGATGTACTTAATCTGAAAATTAATCTTAACTTACCTACAAGTATTGCTCCCAGGTCAGCTTCAAATTTCTTGCAGCTTCTTTTTTGATCTTCTGGCCAAGGAACAGAGCGCCGTAGTTTATCACACACTGGACTTGCGCCTCGTAGTGCATGTCCTTCACTAGCTTAACGCATCGGTTGTGAGCCACAACCGCTGCCCGTTCCTCGTATCCATCCGCACACCTATAGAAATCCTGCAAATTAACACGATGTATGCAATCATTATTATAAAAATGTGCAATGAATGCGATGTATTGACAAGTGTACTTACCCACAGCTCTGCCTTCACCCGCTCTGCCTTGTTGTCGAAGCATCTGTTTTCCCGATCAAGATGATCGGGGGCGACGGTGTAGTGCTCCCACGTCCAGGCCGGCTCGTACCTTCCACGAATGTGGACCTGGCCTGGGAAGTGCTCCCTGCACAGAAGACCCAGGATGCCGTTGACCTTGCGATTATGAGCACCTCCAACGAGTACTCTCCAACTCCTGCCAAAAGTGATAAAGATAAAATATTAGATTATATTGTGATTATGAAGTTATGAAATGAAGAAGTATTGACAAAAGCTAAAGTTACTTACGCTGGCCCAGAGAGTTGAATCATCGGCCGTTGGGCAGGAGGTATCGGCCTGTCCGGAAGTCTCGAGAGACCTCGCTACCAGACAGCCGGGATAGCCCTTGTCGTATCCTCCTCCCCCTCCCCCTCTCCCTCCTCCTCCTCAGCACCCGACGTCTCCGCGGAAGGTACGTATTCCTCCTCCTGCTGCTGCTGCTGCTCCTGCTCCTCCTCCTCAGACTCGGACGAAGGCGGCTCTACAGGTCGAGCCGCTCGACCCTTGGGGCGAGCCTTGGGGACACCCTTCCCTCGACCCTTCCCTCGACCCCAAGTCGAGGGCCCCGACGTCTCCGCAGAGTGTGGACGAGATTCCTTTTAAGTGGGGTAGGTTTTGTAACGACCCGGAAAATCAAATCCTAAATCACGAGTTTTAAAAATCCTTAACGATGAGTTCCTCTGTTCCTAAATCAAAATCTAAATCCAAACCCTTATCCAAACTCCTGATCTTTCCTTGATCCCAAATCCCGTTGTCCAATCTACAGAAAATCATCTAAAACCCTAAACCCCGTTCTCGCCTTTTTCTCGATCCGCGCGTCGGCCGACCGTCGCGCGTGCGTTCACGCGACCGCGATTCCCGGCCTGTCGACGGCCCCGACGTCTCCGCAGAGTGTGGCATCATTCTTCTGAAAGCAGACGCGCATTTTCGTGCTGCAGCGCCGCCCACCATCTTTATTCAATTACCTGCAATTAAAAACAGTAAACCAATCAGTACATATATAAAAAGAGTAACATAATTACAAAATAAACAACATATAATTAGAAACTAACATGATATTTTAAAAATAAATCTATCAGTGCAAATCGTACATGTATTAGAAATAATCATCTTGATCAGGATTAGCTGGATCATCGGGATTAGCTGGATCATTAGCTTCATCATCACTATCATGCATTTCGAGATCATAATCAGGCCCGTGCTCCAAAGGAGGAATGTCGTCGTCATCAAGCCCTAATTGTAATCGCTCAAGTAATTCTAAGTCCTTCGCATTATGCACCTCATCTCCAGCATCCTCGTCATCAACCGTTTCATCGTCTACTTCCATTCCGATCGATCCGGTTAAGTCTATCTCAAAACGCCCTTGTAGCCCATCTTCTTGAAAGAACTCTTCGTCATATGTGTTTGGGTCTATGTTGTAATCTTCATTGTTTGGGACAGGTAGTTTGCCGTGTGGCGCTACCTTGTACACAACGTCCCAACCCTTAAGACGTTCATCGGTTTTGCACGGGTATGAAAGGTAATAAACTTGTGTGGCTTGTTGAGCCACAATATAGACATCATCACCTGGATAGACGGATGACTGCCGAATTTCGACTAGTCCAACATTAGGGGTCCGTCGCACTTCGTTAGGGTCAAACCAATGGCATTTGAATATGACAGGCTTAAGAGGTTTGCAACCATGAAATGTTAGTTCATATATTTCTTCAATTATTCCATAATACTCGACCTCATCTTGTGCTACCGTACAAACTCCGCTATTTGTGGTTCTTCGATTGGGCCGACTCTGCTCGTGGCTTTTTGTGTGAAAACGATAGCCATTCACGTCATAGCCAGAGTATGACATGACCCTATATGCACAACCATTGGCAACCTGTCTCGACTCGGGAGTCATAGACACATCTGTTTGGCCCTGCAAGTAGAAGAATGGTAGATCGTTATATTATTCGCACGTACGAGGAATTTGTGAAGTACGAGCTCTAGATTGACCGTACCTTTTGTTTGAACCAAGAAATAAAATCAGGTGATCGACGTCCCGCACCTTGTTTAAGAAGGGTATCAACTTGTTGCGGGGTCGGTGCCCTTTTTCCCCGCCAAAATTGATGAATAAATTCTCTGCATGAACGAGAAGATCAAGGGGGGTTGGAGGCAGAACTTACTGAATAGAGATAGTCTTGGTTGAGAACTTACTGAATGTAACTTTCTACTTCGGAAAGGTTGGTCAACACATACATCATGATAGTGCGCAACTCTTCATGTTGCAAGGTCTTACGAGTCGCAACACTTGCACTTCTGAGTTGCCCTCTGAAGAGGCTGAGGTTCGATTCATTTTCGTTGGCATTGTAACGAGGGGGTGGATTATGCACGTTAGGAAGGGAGTCGGCATAGTATTTCGTTGTGAAGTTCGACACCTCCTCAATACAATATGCCTCTGCAATGGAAGCTTCTATTTTGCATTTGTTTTTACATTTGGTTCGAAGAACCTTTTGTTGTCTCTCAATTGCATAGCACCAACGGCCCTGTACAGGACCCCCCATTCGTGCCTCATACGGGAGGTGCAAAATCATATGCTGCATCGGATTGAAAAAGCCGGGTGGAAAGATCTTCTCCAACTTACAAAGCAACACAGGAGCCAATTCTTCCATTTCTGCAACCAAAGTCCGAGATAACTCCTTGGCACAAAGGATGCGGAAGAAATTGCTTAACTCTGCCAGCACTTGCCACACATGATCAGGGAGATAGCCTCGAACCATCACCGGAAGAAGCCGTTCAATCCATATGTGGTAGTCATGACTCTTGAGCCCATTGATTCGCATAGTAGCTAAGTTCACTCCTCTCCTCAGATTCGCTGCATACCCATCGGGGAACATTAAAGTTTGGAACCATTCTAGGACTTCCCTCCTTTCGTGCTTCTTCAAAACGAATTCGGCTGGAGGCTTTCGCCATTTCTTGCCGTCTTTGGGAGGCGGGATGTCGAGCTTTGGTCTATTGCATAACCTAGCCTGATCCACTCTAGCTTTAACATTGTCCTTCGTCTTATCAGAAATGTCCATGACTGTACCCCAGCATGCTTCAAGCACATTCTTTTCAGTGTGCATCATGTCAATGTTATGTGGAAGAAGAAGATCATCCATGTAGGGGAGCCTCCACAATCCTGACTTCTGAGTCCATGCATGTTCCTCACCATATCCCATAAAACCACCACCTTCTTTGTTGACCTTGAGCGCGTCTAACTGCGCACGAACCGCGACACCTGTCAACATCTGCGGTGGGGGGTCTAGAACCACGACACCTTTTGTAAAGTTCTTGATGTCTCGTCTAAATGGATGGTCAACAGGGAGAAATTGTCGGTGTTTGTCGAATGAAGAATACTTGCCACCCTTAGTCAACCATATGAACTTTAGAGCTGCCTTGCATACTGGGCATGGGAACTTCCCGTGGACACACCAACCGCAGAATAGCCCATACGCCGGCAAGTCATGCAAGGAGTACATGTACCACACTCGCATTTTGAAGTTTGACTTTGTAGCTCGGTCGTATGTCCATACCCCTTCCTCCCAAGCACGGAGCAAATCATCGATCAATGGATCCATGTACACACTCATATTATCCCCCGGGTATCCAGGAATTATCAACGACAAGAATATGTTCTGTCGTTGAAAAATGACACCAGGCGGGAGATTGAGGGGGATAACGAACACGGGCCAACAAGTGTAGGGGGCCGCCGTCATTCCATAAGGATTGAACCCATCTGTTGCCAGCGCAACATGGACATTACGAGCCTCCAAAGCTTTCTCACGATGACACCCGTCAAAATGTCTCCATGCTTCAGCATCGGCTGGATGTACCATATTCTCAGGACGGTATCGTTTCCCTTCTTTGTGCCATGTTATCTGTTTCGCGGATTCCTCGGTCAGGTAAAGACATTGGATCCTCGGTATGAACGGAAGGTAACGTAGGATTTTCACGGGGATTTGAAGCTGCCTCTTATGACCTTCACCAGAGTCTACCTCCAGGTACCTAGAGGAGTTACATTTAGGATAGTACTTCGCATCTGCATGGTCTTTCCTAAACAAGATGCATCCCTTGGGACAAGCATGTATCTGCTCGTATGGCATCTTGAGTGCACGAAGGAGTTTCTGTGCCTCATACAGGTTGCGTGGCAGATTGTGACCACCCGGAAGCAGGCTGCCAAAAACTGTCAACATATTATCAAACCCGTCTCGACTTATGCCAAGCTGAGACTTTAGGGCCATTATGCGTCCGACGGCATCCAGTTGAGAAACATCGGTATGCTCGTGAAATGGTTTCGGTGCCGAAGACAACATATCATAATAGGCCTTTGCGGTTGCCTCTGGCGGATCCTCCCTAACATGACTAGGTCCTTCATCGAACTGTGCTTCATGAAAGTCATCTAACATGTCTCCACACCCGCCATCAGCATCATAATCCTGGATGCGTTGTCTCACGACCTCATCTTTCGCACGATGGGCTTCACCATGGCAGATCCACCGGGTATAGTTTGGCACAAACCCATAGGTGCAAATGTGTTTACCCATCTGCAACTGCGATTGAAGTGTCTTGTTTTCACACTTGCTACAGGGACACGGCGCTTTACTCTGTCCTTTGTCAAATGCCTTTTTCAAGAAATCTTCAACCTTATGAAGAAATTCATCGGTCCAGTCACGCTTACCCAACCAGCCCGTGTACATCCACTCACGGTCATCCATCCTTTAACATATGAGTGGGTGATATAAAAATCAATTACATCTACACGATGTCTATCATGCTCTAATAGGTGAAGATAGGTCCTAATCCCACCCGGATGTGTAGATGAGGTTAGTTTCCATACTCTACTTCCTATCTGAGACAGAATTTCGGCAGCACCTCCCCGCTGTTCTCCAAATACACGCCCTAGGAAGGAGATTGTGTATCCGGAGAACAACATGGAGGTGGTGCCGAAATTCTGTCTTGGATAGAAGTAGCGCATGAAAACTAACCCCATCTACACATTCTCGGGCTGTCCAAAAAACGTGGACAATTCGAAACAGATACGCTCATACATATGCAAAGATCTGCATATTTCTAACCGTATCTCTTTCGAACGGGAGACGCCTAGGTTACGTGATACACGAACATGATACGAAAAGAAAGGTAGGTTTTTTATGTCTCACCTTGCTGTGCTGCAAAGTGACGAGTCGAGGACGATGCAACAGTATGTCTCTCCTGAAAAAAAAAGATATAAATAAATATCAATTAAAAATTTTGACAGCACCTCCCCTGCATCGGGAGGTTTCCAAAACCTGCAACAAACCAAGGGCACGATGGCCGACAACCACATTCCAAAATCATCAACGTCTTACTTTTGCTTATCTCAAAAAAAAATTGAAGTAGTGATTTGTCTCAGATATATTGTCTTTCATTTGACCTTGAACTTGGAGCATAAGAAATATTACAGGTGGTAATAAAAATTGGTTCATGGTAGGCATGGAACCATGGGACACACCCAGCCCAACCATCTCAACCGATCCATTGCTTGGGCATGGATGTGTCCCATGGTTTGATGACAACCATAAGAAACATGGCTATACAATACAAGTTCAAGGTCATCGTATGTTACCCAGCTAGAAAACTAGGTAAAATTTGATATCATCATAGGCATGCCTAGAGTTGAATTGTTTTAGTTCAAGATATTGACAACCATGAGAAGTAAAATTGAATTTAAAATCTAACTAAATTATATATCTAACTAAAATTGCTAACTAACTAAATCAATTTGGTAAGTAGCTACGTTATTTTGCTAACTAACTACATATCTAACTAAAATTACTAAACAAATTAGTAAACTAAAATTACTAAAATTTGCTAACTAACTACATATCTAACTAAAATTACTAACTACATAACTAACTAAACAAATTACTAGCTAAATTAAAAAAAACCTACCTTCGGACGGGCCGACGGGGCGTGGCAGGCCGGGGGAGCAGGCCGCGCG
>CM014271.1:84543512-84566554 GCA_004135705.1 Alloteropsis semialata | reverse complement strand
GAGAAATGTACCAAAATTTAACATGATGTACCAAGTAATGTATGAGGACGAGTGAAAAAGTTTAGGTGAGTTTGAATGAAATTTGAATTGAAATTTGCCGTGTGCTTGGCCCTGGCACACGGCAAAGGCATTACTTTGCCGTGTGCTAAGAAAAAGCACACGGCAAAGTGATGCCTTTGCCGTGTGCCAGGGCCAAGCACACGGCAAAGCCTAACGGCCGTCAAACCAACCCACGGACGCAGACAGCGCCGTTGACGTGGACGATGTTTGCCGTGTGTCTGATTGCCGGCGCACGGCAAAGATTGTGTTTGCCGTGTGCCTTCCTCGCGGCACACGACAAACTATCCCTTTGCCGTGTGTCGTAGTTTCGCCGTGCGTATTAGGTGTGGCACACGGCAAACTGGGTCTTTGCCGTGTGCCCGATAAAATGCACACGGTAAATAGTCGGGCACACGGCAAAGTACCCGTTTCCGGTAGTGCAGTGTTTGGCTTCTGCGCATGTTTTTGGCCCAATAGGTTTTTGGCCCATTGTGTGCAGCTGAGCCTCAGGTCCAGGCGTCCGAGGAGCCGTCGGCCTGAAACTGTCCACTGATATTTTCCCCCAATGCATATCAGATTTTGTGTGAAAGGAGGTAGATGCCAACAAAACTCAGCTGGTTTCTGCTTCATGCAATGCGACCAAATGTCAAGCCACGGGATGTTGAACCCAGCTACAACACAAAAGGAACCCAACAAAACTCATCAGGTTTCTGGTGCTTCAGTTTGAAATCCTCATTTGCTCATGAACACGAAAGGAACGACATCCATTCTTCATTTCCATGGCAATTCGAACTCCAGGGGTAAACATGGAGTTCTTACCACCAGCTTACAGACAAGCCCAATAAAACTCTACTTTTTATTTTTACTAAAAAAATCCCAATAAAACTTTTGACAGATCAAGTTAGAAGGAAAAAAAAGAGCTTTTGCGCCTGACGCTGGTCACACGTGTAAATGTGTACTTTTGTAATATACCAGATACAGTTATGGAGTCCAGGTCTATTTTTCAGTAGTAACTTACTTTAATACCATACGACTAGTACACATGCGTTGTCAACAAGAATTGGAAACCCTAGTTTTGAAATGAGAACAGATGAAACATATACTTTTGTTTTCGCACAACACAAATATAACAGGATCCAGAGACAAAGTCATTGAAGCAACAAACAAGTTCATGTGTACACCAATAAGATGCGTACTTAACAGTGTCCCCTTGATCAGGCAGACATATCAGTTACCCTGTTCTCTTGCGCTGTCGGTAGGAGCTCCTGTACTTCCTTCACAAGAAAAGCGACAGACCTCCCAGGCTTGATCACCTCACGATCATTCCCAGCAAAGAGCATGCAGTCATCAACCTCCGACATGGTTTCCAAAGCCTCTGTCAGTGCTTGCTTGAAATTATGTTCATTGAAATGTTGGATGCAGCTGGGCTTCAGTTTAATCAGAGCTATAGACACCTGGCAGGTAAGTTTCACCGCTCCCAAACACTCAGCCGTGCTTTGATCGCTTGCTAGTAGTATCTCCTTGAGCTTCTTCACCAGTGCTTCATCTTCAGGGGTAGCACGAGCAAAATCTTCTTTACTGATCACATTTTCGTTGCATATCACCACGGTGAGGGATAACATGGCTGCCATAAATTTTATTTCCTCGTATTGCTTTTCAATTCTTTGAATGAAAAGCTGAAAAATTGAAACAGCCCACACCATTGTTTCCATTTTAATAGGTAACATTGTACCAAGCACCTGCAACAACATAATTTAACACAAAGGTTCAGCAATGTCGTAACCATATCATAAATTAATGATACAGATTCATATATGTAAAGAGAATTAGCTAAGATTTGATAAATTTGGTATAACATCAAAAGGTGATGCAGAGGCAGTGTAGCGAGTTACCTTGACCGAAAGGTTTTCAATTTTTGTTAAAGCCCTTTTTGCTACATCTGTAGCTCTTCCCATATGCGCATGATCTGTATGAGCGAGCACCTACGACACACATAATTTAACACAAAGTATCACAACAACATAATTTAACACAATGGGTCAGCAGTCTTGTAATCATATTATACATAATACAGAATGATGCAACTCTCACCTCTAGTAGAAGGATGTTGTTTTATCTAGGAAAAATTCTAATTTACTACTCCCTCCGTTCTTAAATATATGACACTGTTGACTTTTTATTTCTACTTTGACCAACAATATTTCATTAGTTAGTTTGTTAAATAAAGTAAAATGGGTACCAATACATCTAATATCAATAATACTTTGGATTTTAACAGATCTATGTTTTTGCATAAATATTTGTAGAAAAGATGGATAGTCAAATGAAGTAGTCAATGGTGTCATATATTTAAGAACGGAGGTAGTACCTCCGTTGCGGCATGTTGATTACTGCTATTTCAAGTCAGCCTTCCTGTCTACATTACACAACACATACATACCGACGGTGACCAACTGCATCGTTTTTTTATGTCAACATTTAGGAAACGTGCTTTACATATGTCTAGCACAAATGAGACCAAAAACATTACCGAACTCCTTCGAATCAATGTACCACAGTCATTTAGAGTGGGCTAGGTCTATTCGTCGAGATTCTGAACTGACAAGCAACAAAGGAATTAACAGCTAGCTTACATATTCTCATAGTCTCGTACTATGTTACACCACAGATTTTTCTCACGATTTGCTTACTATAGTCCACGGTTTAATATCTGGATACAACACAAGGGATGAGGACTCATCGGCAAAATCGAGCACTATGCTCTCCGTCGCTAGAGCCGAACAAATCCAGGTCGAGTTCCTTTCCCCCTCAGCAAGAAGAAGATATAGTAGGTGATACAAGCCGTGCAATGAGCAGCATCTAATCCCGTTCATGGACCTAATCCTCAATTTATCCATTTGGGTCCATCAAGGCGACTGTTGGGCTTGGTGACCCATGAAGAGCAACGCCTGGTTGCTTTGCAGGATGGGCTACAGTCCATGACATCACCCTTCTTGAATAACAGCATGTCTGCAAGCCCTTGTCATCTTCAGTCTGGGTAGAATCATATCTTCGTCTACCCATGTAGCCAACTCAATAACTCATATGACCATTCCTTCCATTTGATGAGCAGTTAAGACACCACTCTATTTGCTTTGGTCTTCCAGCGACGATCCAATATCACCTCTGGTGTCTACATGTTAGAATCACTAGGAGGTAAAAGAGTACTAGTACCAGCAATGTTACACATTTTCTCAATAAGGATGCCAAAATATGGTTCATGATGGCCTGAAAAGTGGCAGGGGCTCCAGTCAGCCCATAAAGTATTACTTTATACTCATAATGGCCAAAATATGTTTGAAACGCAGTTTTGTGATGATCTTCTTCTTTGACCAAGATTTGATGAAAACCAGATCTTAGATCCAAAGTAGTGAACCATTTAGCTCCATGTAATTCTTCAATCACTGGTAAGGGAAACTTGTTTTTAATAGTATATGAATTCAGTCTTCTAAAATCCACACAGAGCCTCCATTCTCATGTCTTTTTCTTGATTAACAAAACTGGAGATGTTCACTGACAAAATTATAAGTGCTCCCAGAATCCACGAGAACAATACACTTATATTGTTGAATGAAATATTGGAGCCTAATTGTCTTGCCACAATAAGTCCCATTGGCAGCTTGTGCAGAGATGGACATCAAGTCATCTCCAGAATCATGGGCCAAAACTACTAATTTAATCTCATTTTTCAAACCATCTACAAACCTACTTGTTATAACAGTAGGATTGAAATAAGGATCATGGGCCAACAACCAGTGAACTAACTCATCAAAGAGCTCAATGTATTCAGCTATGGTGCCAGATTGCCTAATATGAAAGAATTGCCTAATAACATGGTTATGCTGGTCCCTCTCAAACCTATCCAACACAGATTGACAAAGTTGATTCATCCACACTTCCTCAGATCCATTTCAATAGATTGCGTCCAAAAAGCAGTAGAGTTAATGAACTACATTGTGGCTAACTCAACCCAGTGGTTAGGAGGGATATAATAGACATCAAAGAAGTTTTCACACCTCTTGATCCAAAATTTAGGATTGGTACCATCAAAATATGGGAATTCCATACGAGGAAAGATATAACTTCTACTAACAAATTGGGAGCTACTAGCAGGACTAAACAGATCATATCCACGAAAAGCAACAAGCGTGATTTCAGAAGTTTTGTTTGCACCTTTGACCGGAGCGGCACCGGGGTATCACTAGCCCCGACACCAAGACTTCAGTGGTAGTTTCCTTCACGGTGGCCAACTGGCCCAGGTGTTGTTGCAAAAGCATGAACCTCTCCCAGATGGGCGAGAGACAGCACCTCGTCCTTCACCCCAACATCCTTGTGTGGTGAAGCTTCATGGATGAAGAGATCTACCTTGGTCTTGAGATGGAACATGAAGTTCTGCAGATCTGAAACCTTCCCTTCTAGTACAGGCTTCCAGAACTTGACCAAGTTCTTCTCCTCGGAGATCTGCTTGATCAAGATTCGCATCTCTTCCATCTTCTGGTTCATCGAATCCGCCTTTGAATTGTTTGCATCCACTTTCTTCTCGAGGTCCTCAATCTTGGCCAACACCTTCTCCATAGGATCCAAAGCTGGTGGCGCCATTGCTACAGACTTGGAATCATGTGAGGTGGTCGTGGTTGGGATCCAGCGTCGGCTTTGGGGAGAATTTGGCTCTGAATACCAATTGTTACAGTCTAGATGTTTCTCACGATTGGCTTGCTATAGATCACGGTTTAATATCTGGATACAAGGGACGAGGACTCGTTGGCAAGATCGAGCAGTATGCTCACCGCCGCCAGAGCCGAACAAATCCAGGTCGAGTTCCTTTCCCCCTCAGCAAGAAGAAAATATAGTAGGTGATACAAGCCGTGCAACGAGCAGCAGCTAATCCCGTTCATGGGCCTAAACCTCACTTTATCCATTCTGGTCCATCAAGGTGACTATTGGGCTTGGTGGCTCGTGAAGAGCGATGTCTGGTTTCTTTGCCGGATGGGCTACAGTCCGTGACATACTAGTCTGTCGTCTCTCATGTAGCTAGCAGCTCGTCCGCGGCCACCTTAACTACAGGCTTGGCACCACGACCAGTGCATCATGCTTGGCCTTAGTACCGTAAAAGCACTTGTTTGTAGATGTGGTAGTACACGGATTTGATCGACATCATTGCGCACAGGATGCCCATGCCTATATGGGAACAGCTATAGATGATAGCTACTTGAACCAAAGTTGGCAGCGCCCGACGCTGTTGCACGCACCGCCACGCTAGTACTGTAGCGAGACATGCGAAGGCTGTTTAATTTGGATCTAAGCTACTTGCCACGTAGGATAGCCCATGTGTCAATAATAGTTAAAAAATTGGCCAAGTCAGCATATCTGATTTCAAGATGTGTTAAAGGAGTGTTTTGATCTGGTTTAGCAAAAGTAGGGGGTTATGTAAACCTTTTATTAGTTTAGGGGGGTGATATGGACTTCGGCTACAATTGGAGGTAGTAAATTTGACTTTTTCCTTTTATCTATTGATAAGTTATTGAAAGGAGTTATTGAACCACTTGAAACATACACACACACCCACCCATTTGCAGCTAAGATGGATATGAATGATCGATAAAATTGCCTAACAAAATATAATATTACAATTACACACTATATCTTAAAAAATGACTTATAATTTCGATCTGAAGAGATACTAATGTTGATCCACCAAATCGTTTGCACTGTTAGGGGAAAAACTTCTACACTATATAAGAGAGTTTACTAACATCTAAGAAATCTGGAATGTCAAACAAAAAAAAACATGATGCACAGGCAGATGTAGTGTCTAGTGAGTTACCTCGGTCACTAGGGATTTCGTTTCTCTAGCAGCCCTTATGGTCTCATCTGAAGCATTTCCCATTTCACCAGATAATATACGATCGAGCAACTACAACAACATATTTAACACAACGGATCAGCAATCTTAATTATAATCATATTATACATGATAAAGATTGATGCAACTCATCTCAACTTGCCCAGAAAAATAATAATATTAAAATGATAAGTTATCTTACTAAAATGACTTATAATTAGAACGATACTATGTTGACTCACTAAATACGCTTGACTGTTGGGGAAAATAATTTTACACTACAAATGTAATAGAAATTTACTGAGAACTGAGAAATTGCGGGACAAGATCAAAAAGCAATGCAGAGGCGAGGTAGCGAGTTACCTGATCCAACACTTCTATTTGTCTAGCAACCTCATCGACTGCAAGTGTGGTTTCTAGCAATTCACTAGATAATATCTGATCGAGCACCTACAACAACATAAATTAACACAATGGATCAACATTTTGTTGGAAATATGCGTATTATTCTACCAAATATAAAATCGAGGCATATTTTGAAGCACTGCATAAACTCAAATCATTCTATGTAAACTCTACACAAATAGATTGTTTCAGATGTTGACAATGCTAATACTAGAATGTAATGTAACCCATAGACAGAGCCAGCAAATATGTACACTTTATAAACATAACGTAACCCGTAGCTGCACTAGCACCCATCTATAGACTTATAGATTAGCGTTCTGTCCTCGTGTAGACTTATGGCTTCGAGCGGTCTCATAGTTGCGCCGCTCAGAAACCTTATTGTCGCCCCTTATGCAGGCTTCATGACGCTGATTTTAAGATACTGCTCACCCTGCTTGGTGCATGCCAAGAAGTAGATTTGTCATCTCAGTACCACCTCACAATTCACCAGGGAAAGGAAAAAGTGGAGAAACAGATCATGGGGATTTCACGTATATAAAACTGGACGTCTTAGGAAAAGGAAAAAGGTAGAGAAACTGATAGGGGCGATTTCACGTGTATAAAACCTGGTCGCCTTCAGGTCCTCTGCTAACGGTTTCAGCTATAATAACATCCCACTAATTGGCACTGTAGTAACCGTCCATTTAATTCGGGATTAAATCATTGACGGCATACTTATCCTTTCTAATAACTATTATCAAAAAATAATACACAGATGACAAAAGGTTTACACCAACTTGACTTGGTTACTTGCTACATGGCAATCCCTATACTCTACTTTGTTTACATATCAGGGGAAAGTTCTACTATTTAAGTTGGTTTGCACCAACTTAAACTAGCACTATGGGACAATCCTATGCCATACACACTTTATTGTTGGGCAGATTTTACTTAGATGCTTTACCATAGGTTTTCTATATCATTAGTTAAGAACATGATCGATGAACCTGTGTTATGCTCATTGAACAATAAACAAGACAACTATGCTTAATTGGAACATGGAGTGACCATCCAAGGAAACAGTATAACCACAAAACTATCGGGCAATGGTCTTGGCTAATTAATTAGAAACCTTAATTTGTAATGGTCTTACCGAACGGGCAAGAGAGGGGACTGAGGCATTGTATAACCCGCTACTCTTGGGAGAATTTTTTGCTAAGATTCTTGGCGATTAGGGAGGTTTATGAATGCCAGACACCAAAATCTTAGCGGGCTGCTATGAATTAGGGAATTTTTGTAAAGGTCTTGGAGTGAATCTCTATGTCCTCATCTTGAAAGTGCGGAAGGGAGTAAATAACCCGGACAACATGAGAAACACAATTTCTGATGAAAGTGTACTATCTCTACAGATGTAGAGTGTAAAACTGTTATAACAGTCATGCTCACGGTCATGAGCCGTTTGAACCCTCGTACGATAATTAAACTTGAAGGTGGTTTAAATTCTGATTACTATATGAGCATTTTTATTTTAGTTCTTTAATTTTGGGTTTATATACACTTATACCTAGTTAAGATTGCTAATAAAATTTGACCAACTAAAATTGCTTAATGTTGAGAACCTATTAGCCTTCCTTGAATAGCCTTCCATGTTATATTATTACTCCACTTTGTTAAGTATCAACCATAAGTGTATTCAATCTTACTTTATCTGTGGTTGAGAAGAAGACATTTTTGGAGATTACACTAACGAGTTTGAGGACTTCTAGGCGTACTTTTCACCAATTAGCTGCCTGCGGAGCAGTTTAAGAGTCGTTGGCCGTGTCGATAATTTTTTTCTCTCCAACACGAATGTTCTATTGTGAGTGCTTATCGATTCGTTGGCCATGCCCTTACTAAAATGGCATATATAATTTGGATAGTAAGGGATAGTAATTTTGACACGTTTGAGCTGTTTGGAAAAATATTTAAACAAAACAAAAGTAAAAGAATTAACTGAGAAATAGTGAATAAGGTCGAAAGCGATGCAGAGGCAGAGGCGAGCTACCTTGGTCAATAGGTCGATCGCCTCTTGCTTGGAAAGTTTATTAGCAATATTAGCATCTGTTGCCACGCGAACGAGAAGCAGCCTGGCCAGAGCTTCCCCTGCTTTCCCCGTCAGTCTGTTGGTTTTCGGATCTGTGTCCGTTTGTTCCGGTACTTCCACTACAGTACTGTTGGGCACTTCCACTATAGTATGTCTGGCCTCTTCCCCTGTAGTACTGTCAGCGGCGGAGTCAGGCCCTGTGCTGCCTGTGCTGCAGCGCTGGCCTTCAGCCTAAAATTCAATGGTATAGATTAGACTGAACTAGTAAAAATGTTGAAGATAGCTGGAAATTATATATGTAATAGCTTGTTTATCCTGGGGCCTCACCTGTTCCTGGCTCCGCCCCTGAGTATTGTTGGCCTCTTCCTGAAGGAAGATTCGTACCAGGGCCTTTAAAAGCTTGTTAAAATCCAGTTTTTTGAAAGAATCATCAAAGGCCAACTCTGTCAGGATCTCCAGGGCTTGTCCACACAGTTCTTGGGAACCTTCACTGTCAGTCTCCAAAATACCCATCAGATTGCTGAGAGCTTCTGTGTTACTCGCAAGCTCCTGACGCAGCCTTGTGGCACCATCTCCAGGACTGGTAAGCAGCCTCATCACTACTGTGAGTGACTTGCTTAGCATTTCAACCATTTTTTGGTTCCTCACGTTACTGAGAAAGTCATGGCTGCTCAGCGGTGATGTGATCTTAGAGACCAGTCTTTGGTGTCTGCTTATCTTTGTACAGTGTTCTTCATCCCGTGTCAGCCCCTCAAGAATCTGCAGGCCTTGAGTAATCAGCGGTGGTGATGTGATCTCAGAGACCAGTCGTCTTCGGTTTTTTCTTATCACTCGCATTCTATCTGGATCATTCCATGTTTGTTCTGAGGGCTTCTCAAAACTCCGCAGGCCTTCAAAAAACATATTTGAAGATGACGAATGAATCCCTACTATAGTACTGCCACGAAGTTGTACTAAGGGGGGCAATACCATGTGGGTATTTTTATCAGGAAGTCTCTGTTCGGGGTTCTCCGACGGACAGGTATTTTGTGGCCCACAAAATTTCTTAGAGCTGTCAAGTATGGAACAGATGCATTGGAGCATACCTGGGAAGTGTTCTATATGGAGGTCACTGGCAAGATGTGCTACAATCCTTGCAGCGTGCTTTCTGTTCTCAATGGTAGTATATGTGCCTCTCCAAGCAATCATGCTGATCAGATTCTGAATAGAGAGCCTGGAAGATAGTAGTTGCTGTCTTACGGATACATCCTTATCAAAGAGCTTGTCTAATACCCTTGCTCCCCATACATGGTCATCCTCATACACAGACTGGAGTAACCCAACACCGTATGTGATCAAGTTCCAATTGCCCGGTAGCTTCCCGTCTTTCTTCAACTTCCTTTTTGTTTCTGAATAGTACATCTGAACTGCTTCTAAGCCCCACTCTTTTTTAAGTAATCCTGAGTTTTTGGTTGCCAGCAGTATCATTTTATATTTCTCAAAGTCGATCACTATATAGTAGAAGGCACATAAACTCTGAAAAAGAACTAGAGCATAGAAGATGTCCAGTGCCCCGGCCAGTTTTGCTCTGTTGGCAGCATCTCCACCCGCGTCGCCATAATCTCGTCGTACAAGACGCCACAATGAGACCCCCAGGCTCACAAATGGCGAACCACAGTAGAGCAAGACAAAACACACGGCAAAAATCAACTTCAGTGCTTGCACCAGATGTAGCACGGCTATAATCGTATACGCCTTCGATTTCTGTCGCCGGAGAATATTTATGATATCAATCTCTTCAAAATAGATCCCTCTTTTGAGCTCGTTGGTAGCAATTTCAACAATTCTGTGTAATAGTATATTTGTTAAAGTTGGCCAGACTCTTTAAGATATATTAATTAACAACAAGGATCCAATACTAGGATGAAAAGGAGAGGTGAAAGGAGATGGGGAATTAACTTACCTAAATGACATGAGGAAGCTCAGTGCAGTGACAACCCAGAACTCCTTGAGCAGCAGACTGCCGACGAAGCCGCCAAGGAGCACGACGGTGGACCAAAACAAAGCCAGGAACCCCAGAGCGCCTGCAATGTTCCCCGTGCCGGTCCGAAGCCCCAAGTAGCGATTGATCATCAGCTCTTCCGGCCTTCCGGCCTCTCCCATGATTCTTAATTTTCTGAAAGAAACCAACGCTTGCTACGGAGGAGAGAGGCTAGCTGATGGCTGGTTTGTCTTTGGCGATGGGATTAGCCAGTCCGGTTCACTTTATATTAGGCGTCCAATCATATGGTTCACTTCTGGGTCGCGTTATTAATTAGTTTAGTCGATGCTGTCGCAAGATGCACATGTCCGCACGCAATAATACAAGTTTTGTCAATAGCATCCACCAAATAAAGTTTTTTTAATTTGGACGCAACAAGTTCATTTATTTGCTCTCAAGTTGTGCCATTCACGGTAGACTAGCCGGTATAAAAAGACAGTTGGTGTGCCAGGGAAAGGTTTTCGTCCAGAATCGTCAGGTGAACTCGCTGGCTTCAGTCATGTCACATCCGGTTTTGAAGAATAAAACCAAGTAAAATCACCTGTGCGCCAGGATCCATTCACGCACACATGACGACATCATTAGCGATAACAAAATCAATGCATATCGTATCAAAAGAGAGGTAAGTAAAATTATTACAATCCAAGATATAATCTTTAATAAAACGAAATAAACGTCTCATCTAATAACTGAAATAAACTCCTCCACATGCAGTCGACTGGTGGAACGCACACCTAGAACTCGTCAAACTCCTCAAGGTAATATTCACAATTGCCTTTCTCTGAGCCACAGATAAAACAAGTTTGATTACACTTATGGTTGGTACTCAGCAAAGTGGAGTAATAAATATGACATGCAAAACTTAATCAAAGATGGCTGAAAGGTTCTTAGCATTGAGCAATTTTTAATTGGTCAAGTTTTATTTAGCAAGCTTAACTAGGTACAAGTATATACCAACCCATATTAAAGTACCGAAATAAATGTTCAAAAGTAACCATAATTTAATTCAACTTCAAGTTTAATTATCCTGAGAAGGTCCAAATCGCTTTTAATCATGAGTATGGCTGTTATAACAGTTTTACACTCTGTGGAGGTTGTACACTTTCCCCATAAATAATGTTTCATTTTTTCTGGGTTAATTACTCCCTTCAACACTTCCTTTGGTGAGGGACCAGAGAATCACTATTAATCCTTTATAAAGATCCCCAATTTATAGCAATCCACAAAGGTTCCGTGTCTGGCATGCATAACCCTCCCTAGTCGCCATGTTACTTAGCAAAGCATACTCCCAAGAGAATCGGGCTATACAATGACTCAGTGCCCTCTCTTGCCCTTTCGGTAATGCCACTACAAATTAAGGTTTCTATACTCCCAAGAGATCCGGCTATACCCCATCCATGCTTCCCCTCTTGCCCTTTCGGTAAGGCCACTATAAATTAAGGTTTCTAATTAATTAGCCTAGACCAGAGCCCATTAGCTATGTGGTTGCTCTATTTTCTTGGGTGGTCACTCCGTGTCCCAATTAAAATAGTGATCTTGTTTATCGTCCAATGAGCATAACACAAATTCGTAAAGTTCAATTAATATTCTCCATAACCCAAAGTAAACTGTCACACCCGGTTTTAAGGACAAAACCGAATGATAATCATATGTGCGCCAGGATCAAGTTTACACACATATGAGACTTCATCAGTGATAAACAATAGCAGTATCACGTAAAACAATACAAAAGACTTACAAACTATCAGAGTCACAGCTGATCCTGGAAACGAAGGCTCCAACACTTCACAGGCAATCGACTGGGGGTTGCGTACGCCTAGCATCATCTTCAGCGGCTTCACAACAGCTTCTGAGCAGCAGTAAGCAAGGATGAGTACACTTATGGTTGGTACTCAGCAAGGCCACAAGAAATAACCAGAACATCGATTCATTTCCATCTTTAAGTTTATTAATCATGTGAGGGTCCAGGCCGCTCTTAACCGTGAGCACGGCTGTTATAACAGTTTTTAACACTCTGCAGAGGTTGTACACTTTACCCACAAGACGCGTAAAAGTTCAGAAGAACTTTAAACCCAACCATGCAGTGCTGATCAGGTACATTCATCACACTTCCTTTGGTGTGACTGCATAGGGACGCTACGAGGCCTTTACAAAGACACACAGATAACTAGCAGCCCGCTAGAGTTTCGGCCGCGGTGAGGTCCATAACCCTCCCTAATGAGGCAGTACCTTAGCAAAGAATACTCCTACAAGAGGACCGGGCTATGACCCCTTCACCGTCCCCCTCCTTGCCCTTTCGGTAAGGCCTGCCAGACACCCATATATCTAATTAATTAGCCAAGACCAGAGCCATATAGTACTCGTGGTTGTACTGTTTTCCTGGGTGGTTCTCCATGTTCCAATTAACATCATCATAATGATATATTTAAAAGCATAGATAGAAGTATGGTTAGGGACACTTGCCTTTACGCAACATAAAGGTACTCTTACTGCTTTCTGCTATTGCTCACTTGAATTCTTGATCTTGAAAGAGATGGTCAGCAATCCATCTTCTTGAAGCTAACAACGGCACGATATACAAAGCAAACAAACAAGTACAACTAAGAACAATACACCAATCAAAGACAAGCCGGGTTATACACTAATTAGATTTTAATTAAAAAGGCTTATGAAATAATCATTAATCAAATTAACATGCATTATAAAAACGGCGTTTAACCCTATATAGCTTTTAATTATAGAGAGCACGTTTAATAGGCATTAATCATATTAATAAATAAATAAAGACAAGCATCATGTGAACAAGAACTACTAACGTATAGTTTTCATGATTATGGACCTAACGCAACAAAAACGGAACGAAACAGAGCTACAACGCGTAAACTAGAGCTAAAACTAGATTACAGGGACCTACACGTGATTAACCATATACTTTAGGGGCTAGCAAGGAAGTTTCTCAAGACTCAGTGAATAGTCACTGCGAAAATGATAAATCTTCAGGGTTAGATCTGCAAAAGGATAAGGGTAGGACGGCGGGTTATATAACCGAAAAGCTCAGGGTTGGATGTGTAAAAAGAAAGGGCATGGTTGTGATTATTTTTCAAAGGAAGTGGACGGCGGGTTGATATGCGAAAAGGGGAGGGACTCTTTAGCAAAACTGCCGAAGGGGTACGCTCCTTTTAATCTGGGCCGTTGGTTTTAATTTGGACGTCGGATGGGGCTTTGGGTCGCCGGCGGCGGACCAGGGAGGCGGCGCCGCCACAGGCCGCGGCGGAGCTTCGCCGGCGAGGCTCGGTTTGGCGCTACAGGCCACGGGACGCGACGGGGATAGGACGGGGAGAGAGAGGAGGGAACGAGGATCTCACCCAGGGGCTTACCGACGTCGAGGAAGCGCCGGAGGGGCATGCAACGAGCGGCGGCGGCGGGTGATAACTCCGGTGAGCTCGGGTTTGCGATTTGGTGGAGAGTTTGGAGCGGGGAATGGGACGGGGATGCTCGGGGTGAGAAGGGCGAGCTTTATAGGGCCAAGGGAGGGAGCGGGAGCGGCACCGGGAGAGGAATCGGAGGAGGGGCGGCGGCCGGCATTGATGGCCATGGTGGAGAGGTGGGATGCGCCGCGGGGAGAGGAAATGAGGGGTCGGGGTGGGTGCGCCACTGCGCGTTCAATGCGGGGCGAGTGGAGGAGGGAGAGCGAGCGGACGAGGGGAGGGGAACGGGCGGCGAGCTCGGGCGCGCCATGGGGCTCTGCTCCGGTCGGGGAAGAAAGGAGCCGGAGGGATGGGGAAGAAGGAGCTGACGGGCGGGCCCCTTTCGTCAGTGACTGAGAGAGGGAGGGAGTGGATGGGCCGGCTGGGCCATTGATGGGCCGAAAGGGAGGAGAGTGATGGGTTGGGCCGAATGGGAAGAGTGAAATGGGAAAGGGTTTTGAATTTGGAGTTTGATTTGGGAATAGAATTTGGAATTGTAGGAATTGAATTTGAATAAAATTTTGGATAGGAGTTGAATAGGAATTTGGATTGAATTTGGATTTGGAGTTTGATTTGAAATTTGAATAGGAGTTTAGGTTTAGGGATTTGAATTGGGATAGATTTGGAATTAGAGAATCTTTGGGATCAAGCACAATCAAAATAAATGCAAAGAGCATGAATGCAACAACCACATTTAAATTTTGAAAAACAACCAATTATTTTCCGATACTAAATTCCCTGTCAACAAAATAGATGTTGAGCAAATTTTAAATTTCTAAGCAAATCATTGATTAATTTGTTCTTTCTAGTAACATCCTGAAATTTGAAAATTTCAGGGTGTTACATAAACCAACTAAACAATGCTACCCAACAATATTAAATGACCAGGTTATGCAAGGAAAAAGGTAAACAAGACTAGTCAAAATCCTTACATAGGTCCCATCAATATTATAACAATGCATGACATAAAACTAAAGTGATATTATATTATGATTATCCTTGGGATAAACATGATCAAGGACACTTGCCTTCAGCAAAAGGCTCCTACTGCTCAGAGTCTTCAAAGTAGTGCTCTTGATCCTCCACAATGGCTCTCTTTCTAAACGCATCACATGAACACATGCAAGAAACAATACAATAAAATAAGAAATAGTACACTAAATATTGATAAGAAAGAAAAACAAGAGAATAAAGCTACTGTACACATCATAAGGATCACATGAACGAAAGATTCACTTAAATCGGGGCTAAGACGATCATGATATGGCCAAGGTTTCAGGGGCATATATGTGATAAATAGAAACCTCCTAGGGCTTAATCGTAAGAACAGAAGGGCTAAAACATAAATCAGTGCAAAAATATAAGGTGTAACGCATAAAAGAGTAGGGCTGGCCGGCGGGTACTAAACCTTGAAAGATCAGGGGCCTAAGCAAAAGAAACACATGACCTAATTGTAATTATTTTCTATTGGACATGGACCGCAGGTTGATATAGCAAACACTGAGGGACTCTTTATCAAAAAGCCATGGCTGACGGGTATACGATCTGTTGACCAAGATCTGAGCTGTTGGTTTCGAATAGGACAGTTCCGATCTAATACAATGAAGGCGTATCCTAGGTTTTAATCTGGGTGGCTGGCTGCACATCGAACGGATGAGGTTGCTTCGGACAGCGGTCGGCGGCGGCGACACAGTAGCGGCGGCGGCGGACGGCAGTGCACGGCGGTGGAACTCGCCGGAGTTGGTCGATCTCGACCTATGGGCGACCAAACCCGGCGAGACCTACACCAACAGGAAGCATGGGACCTCTCGAAGTCACGCAAGGTGATGTGGATGGCAGTTGAACGATGAGGACCTCGGGACGGCGATGAACGGCGGAGCGGCGGCTCTGCACAAGTCCGGCTAGCAATTAGCGACAAAAGAGATGGCAACCGGACACGGGAGCAGATCGGTTAGCTTTCTTACGCTCTTTAGAAGCTCTGGGAATGGATCTCATCGACCGAGAGGCGGTGCCGAAGGAGTTCGACGGTGGCGGCTCGGTCTAGGGCTTCGGAGACGGCGGCGGCTACAATCGCTGTGGCGCGAGGACGGCTAGGGTTTGCTGGGTTCACGAGGCTGCGACGGCTGCTATTTAAAGGCCAAGGCATCTCCGAGTCTTGCGGAGCAAGCCGCTCCGAGGCGAGCACGACGCGGCCGTATCAGCCAGGCCGGTGCGTTAGTCGTGACACCGTTTCCAGGTGAGAGACGGGTCCGACGCCTGGGTCCCACTGGCAGAGAGACAAGAGAGGGGGAGGAGAACGTGGACTCGGCGCGGGCGCCTTCGACGTTGCCGGCGCGAAGCCGGGCTGGTGTGGCGTAGTGCGCAAGTGGGCCGCGAGCGGGAAATGGGCTGAACAGAGAAAGGAAGAGGAAAGGGTGAAGGGAGGGAAAAGTCGGAAAACGGACCAACGAAGAGATACGGGAGGCAAAACAACTTTTCTGGAGCTCAAACAAATGCAATTCTAAATTGAATTTAAATTCTCCTTTGACTTGCAAACAGTACAAAACATGATGCACCAGCATGAATGCAACAAAAACTTATTATGACTATTAATTAATTATTTAATTGAATAGAATCCTAATAAATTTCAATTAAATCCTAAAACTTTATTAAAGTCTTAAATAAATCCTAGAAAATTTAAGAGTTATTTCTAAAATTTATTGTGATAAAAATTATGATGTTACAAGTAATCTTCTCCGACAGCGGTGCAACATTCGACAAGGACGCCTCTTTTGTCTTCAGACGTCGGGTTTGCATAGCTGGTGGCGCCGACTGCTTCGGCCGCGTCCTCAACCGGAGATCTGAAGACGCAAATGCAAGATGTCCAACACGGTTTTATAATAAACTAGTAATGTATACTCAAGCCGGTCGAACATTTTTTGCCAGAGGCCGTGTTCAGATGGGAGGGGGGCAAATTTTTTGCACCTTACTTTGACCACTAATTAGGGATATTAAATAAAATCAGTTTACAAAACTACCTCCACAACCCCTGACAAATTCGCGAGACGAATCTAATGAGGCCTTTGACTGTATGATTAGAGGATGATTACTACAGCATTACTGTAGCAAATCATGGATTAATTAGACTCGTTAGATTCGTCGCGCAAAGTTGCACTCATCTGTGAAAAAGGTTTTGTAAATAGACTTCATTTAGTACTCCATGCATACAAGATTTCTTGGGGACAATTTTTTTAATTGTCCATCTGAACACGGTAGGCCTAATAATGTGCTCATTAATTAAGTTAGCGGGTAGCTGCACTATTGTTTATCGAAGTTGGTAGTCATGATTATTAATTTGTCTCAACTTGGCCATACAGCACGCAGGTCCAATTCTCTTAGTTTATTAATTAGGTACCCGCTGGTTCTGCCCGCCCCTGTTGCTCCCACCCCGCTCGTCAAACGCGTCGACAGGGTGGGTAAGTACTCCCTCCGTCTAAAAAAATACAATTTTAATATAGTATCATATTTTATATCTCAAATTTGATCAATTATAAATAAAAGAATATCAATATCAATTTTAATATAGTATCATATTTTATATCTCAAATTTGATCAATTATAAATAAAAGAATATCAATATCTATGATATAAATTAAATATTACTAGATTAATCACAAAATATATTTTTATAATAAATTTATTTGGAGCCATAAATATGAATATAATTTGCTAAAAATTTGGTCAAACTTTATAGACCACTCAAACTCACACACAACACATAGTTGCATTCTTTTTAGAACAGAGGGAGTATGTTGGAATGAAGTCATCTTGATTGAGTCAAGGTGGGTACATATGTTGAAATGAATTTTAATTCCATGCCTTTTCTGATCAATCCGAATATTAACTTTTTATTAGATCTAGCTGTAAGCTTGTACACATGAAAAAAATTATTACCGCATAAAACTCTAGGTGCACGCAGACATGTAGTATATCATCTTTACCTAATTTTGAGATTTGTAATTTTATTCTTTCATGGGCCTAACTGTACAATTTTTGTCAGCAATCCTCATTCTAGAACAGTGTTATAGTTGAGCACTTGCATGAATATTTGTTTTGTTAGCACAATATTTATTTACATAAGCAACTAATTTTACGAAGTCTTTCCGATAAAAAAACGGTTAAGACGACAAGTTCTTCTAATACAGGAACATGTATCTAGCTGAATGCTGCCTATAGGAACAATGGTCATAGTTTTTTAACTAATTCGGTGCATAGAGAAAGAAAGTAGAGTTTTTTTTTCATAATAAAAGGAGAGGTTATGGACTGCTTGTTATGTTGTTCACAATGCAAGAGTCCATTAAGCATTTATTGTTCTCCTTTGTGGTAGTTAAAATTGTGTGGTTTGTACTAGCTGATTTTTTCCAAGCCCATGAAACAACTTTTAAATGGTGGTTGTGAGAGAAGAAATACAAAGTTCTGAATGTGTTCGGCTCAGTTGCCATGTGGAGCTTTGTGTAAAGTTAGACTAGATAGCCATTTTCTGTTCATCTCCGGTTGCTGTTGTGCAACTGGTGCTTTCCTGTCAGCATATTGATTTTGCTTTTCTGTATCCATTATTTTTAGAATTGGGAATATATCTCAATATTCCAGCCTCTGCATCGATTGGTGCATGTAGCTGTTCGTTATTACAGCAACGACCACAAACTCAAACAAAAAAGAGTGAAAACAGTCCTCATTTCCATAAACTTAAACAAAAGGGAGTCTATTGCTAAAACACCAGCCATTGCTAGCAAAAATCTCCATCGACGTGGTCTCAAGCATACGACATCCCCAGATAATTTGGGGGCGCTCCTCCTCCTTTTGCAAGAGTGACCAGAACCGCATCCAGTGTGTACCTCTGAAGATCACCTGCATAGGAGTAAAAGCTCTCGTATTGTTAAAAACCACATTATTCCTACATATCCATATTGCCCAACACAAAGTGCAAGCTCCTACCAAAATTTTGTACCTAAGTTTCTTATCCACCCCAAGTAGCCAGTCATAAAACATATGCTGAAAATTTACAGGAGGTGTAATGTTGAAAGAAACTTGTACAATTCTCCATATCAAACTAGCAACATGACAATCGAAGAAAAGGTGTTGGATAGTTTCGTTGGTATTACAAAAACCACATTTTAAACTTCCCTTCCATTGCCTTTTTGCTAAATTGTCTTTGGTAAGAACTATTCCTTTAGACAAGTACCACATGAATATTTTAATTTTTAAGGGCAATTTCAGCTTCCATAAGACATGTTTATAAGGTACAACGTCCGGCGCGGCAAGCATCCTATACATAGAACGTACCGTGAACTTTCCATCTTGTTGCAACGTCCATCTAAATGAGTCTTTTTGATTACTCAATTGGCTATGCATAACCTTAGCCACAAGCTGATGCCAAGCTAATAGGTTATTTCCAACTAGTGATCTTCTAAAGGCCACATTTAAAGGTTCCGACCTTAGCACTGTTGCAACCGTTGCACTCTTTTTCCTAACAACATTATATAAGCCTGGGAATTGCTCACTAAAAGGAGTATTATCTAGCCATGCATCCTCCCAGAATCTAATTTGAGTACCATCTCCTAAGTTGAATTTGCCTAGTCTCAAAAAGTCTTTCTTCACCTTCATAAGGCTTGACCAAAAATGAGAATCACCAGGCATATGTTCAACTTGAGTAATAGTTTTATATCTCAAATATTTATTTCTTAGGATTTTCTGCCAAACACCCTCCTCATTAATGAGTTTAAACAACCATTTACTGAGAAGACACTTATTCTGTAAGTCAAGATCTAGGATACCTAAGCCTCCTTGATCTTTCGGCGTACACATAATTTCCCACTTTGTCAACCTATATTTCTTCTTATGCTCATCGCTTTGCCAAAAGAATCTTGATCTAAAGTAATCTAGCTTCTTTAAGACTCCTTTTGGTATTTCAAAGAAAGATAGCATAAAGATGATAGGTTACTAAGCACAGAATTGATGAGGACCAGACGACCACCTACAGATAGCATTTTTCCTCTCCACCCACTCAGTCTTTTCTGAAATCTCTCTTCTATTTCTTTCCAATCACAGTTCCGCAACTTCCTATGGTGCATTGGAATCCCAAGGTATCTGAAAGGGAAAGATCCCATGTCACATCCGAAGATTTGTGAGTATTCCTCTTCAAGATCCTTGGCTGCCCCATAGCAAAACAATTCACTTTTATGGAAGTTGATTTTGAGTCCAGATAACTGCTCAAAAGCGCATAGCAAGAGCTTCATATTCTTGGCCTCTTCTAAATCATTTTCCATGAAAAGAATAGTATCATCAGCATACTGTAAAATGGATAAACCATCATCAACTAGGTGTGGTACTACTCCCCTAAACTGGCCATTTTCTTTTGCGCGGGTAATTAAAACAGCCAACATATCCACTACTATGTTAAACAAAATAGGTGATAAAGGATCTCCCTGTCTTACACCTTTCTTTGTTTGAAAGTAATGTCCAATGTCGTTATTTACCTTAATGCCTACGCTACCTCTAGATGTTACTTTGTCTATCCATGCACAGAACTGTGGGGAGAAGCCCTTCATCCTCAAAACTTGTTGAAGAAACGGCCACTTCACTTTATCGTTTGCTTTTTCGAAGTCTAGTTTAAGAATAACTCCACTCTTCTTCTTCCTATGCATCTCATGAATGGTTTCATGGAGAACAACCACACCCTCTAAAATATATCTACCAGGTAGAAAGGCTGTTTGTGAAGGTCTAATCACTTTTTGGGCTACCAAGGTGATTCTATTCGTGAGAACCTTCGTAAAGACCTTAAAACTAACATTAAGCAGACAGATTGGTCTATATTGTTGGATTTTTGCGGCTTCAGCTTTCTTAGGGAGAAGTGTGATCACTCCAAAATTAAGACTGTGGAGGGGTAAATTTCCTTTATGAAACTCATTAAACAGCTCTATAAGATCAGATTTAATTACTTCCCAGAAGTTTTGATAAAACTCTGCCGGGAAACCATCTGGTCCAGGAGCTTTATTGTGTTCCATTTGGAAAATTGCTTCTTTAATCTCCTTCTCACTAAAAGTCGCCGCTAGTAAATCATTTTCAAAATCAGATACTTGTGGAATATCTTCTCTTTGGGTTTCATCAAGCTGAAAAAAATTACTATCTGGTGATCCAAACAAATTCTTATAAAAATTGGTGATGTACGTTTTTAGATTCTCATCACCCACTATAACTCCTTCATCTTGTTCTAATTGAAAAATCTTGGTTTTACGATGTCTACCGTTAGCCAATAATTGAAAGTACTTCGTATTGTCATCGCCTTTAAGCAGCATCGTTGCTTTGGAACGTTGTAGCCAATAAAGTTCCTCTTCCCTTAGCAACTTAGCTAACTCGGTATTAAGGCAAAACTTGTACTCCAATTCTTGAGGTGTTAGCAACGTAGATTCAGCTTTCCTATCTAGGACATCTAGATGATTCAGCAAAAACTTTTTCTTGTTTCTATTTTCTCCTACTAAATTCTTAGCCCAGCCTTTTAGAAATCTACGGAGCGATCTGATTTTGTTTTGCCATCTCTGCATTGGAGTGGCTCCTCGAGATTCTTTCTGCCAAACCTTTGTTACCATATCATGGAAACCATCTCTAGTTAACCATCCCAGTTCAAATTTGAACAAATGGTTATTACCTCTATGAGATGCGCATCCAGTATCTAACAATAAAGGTGTGTGGTCAGAAATGTCTCTGGTGAGAGCTTCCACAGTAGATAAAGGGAATTTCTGTTCCCAATCAGTGCTCACTAGAATTCTGTCTAATTTTTCATAGGTAGGAACCTCAGCTGAACTAGCCCAAGTGAATTTACGGCCTGAAAGCTCAATCTCCCTTAAGTTTAAAGATTCTATGCAGGCATTGAAAAGTAACGGCCATCTACCATCATATCTATCATTGTTCTTTTCAGCTGGGTTCCTAATAATGTTGAAATCACCACCTACCATTAAAGGGCGAGTTTCTATGCTACAAGAGTTCACGAATTCTGCTAAAAAGCGATCTTTGTGTTCTGGTTGAGCTGCACCATATACAGCCATCAAAACCCACTGAAAGCCATCGCATTTATTCTTTAAGTGGAACTTAACAAAGAATTCACCCACCTGTATATTCTCTACACTAAAAACAGCTAAGTTTACTCCCATTAAAATGCCTCCAGATCTTCCTTTGGGTGGAATCCAATGCCAAAAAAACTCTTTGCCACCACAGAAGTTGTTTAGATTTTCATCCGAAAAACTCCTTCTATGTGTTTCAAGTAAGGCAATAAAGTCTAGGTTTTTTTCAATGGAAGTATCATAAAGAAAATTGAGTTTAGCCAAGTCCCTGAGACCTCTGCTATTCCAAAAAACACCTCTCATTTAAAAATGATCTGTTTTTTAATAGCTTTGCCTTTACGAGATGGCTTTACTCTATCTCCTTTCTTAGTTTTCTTATTAAGTACAGCAGAGGTAACAAATGGTTCCGTACTGTTTTCGTCCATTAGCTCTTCCGTTAGGTCCCCACATAGGTGACCCAGAGCCAAATGGTCGATCTCACAGTCCGAATCCTCTAAGTCTACATGGCTATCCTGACAGGTTTTTACTATTGGTAATTTAAATCTATCCTTTTCTATATTCTTCATAAGCACAACAGACGAGTGAACATGATCTATCTCACTACCCATTGAGATACCTACGTTCTTAATATTGTCTGTTATATGCTTACTAGACATATTGAGAAAAGAATTTTCATAAAAATTACCTTCAGTATCGTCTAAGTTCCTCTTAGCCGCCAGCCTTGATGCCCGAAGAGATGAGTCTTCGTCAACTGATCCCGCCCTACGCAAGCTTCTTCTCAGTGGTGTAGAAAGTTCACCAATGGAGGTAGTGGATTTTGTTGGTTTTGCAACCTTATTTTCCACAATACTCCCATCAGTCGCCGCTTCCTTTGCCGAACCCTTTGACCCCTTAAGCTCATATATTGCCTTCTCCAGGAGAGGGCCAAGAGCAAAAAAAGGAGTTGCAGAGTCCTCCACCGCCTTGTATTTTCCAGCCATCTGTCCAGTGAGATTGGCAACTGCAACACCCTCAAGGCCACCCATCGCCAACTCTGGTGTTTTTGTTGGTTCAACCTCACCCAGCATCC
>CM014271.1:84512961-84542697 GCA_004135705.1 Alloteropsis semialata | reverse complement strand
AAGTCCAAGGCTGGCACGACAAAGCTGATATAGAGTATACTGATAAAAAGTCAAATGACCGGCAAAAGTAGTATATATTCTAGGCCCAAGTGGAGTTTAGTAGTCTTAGTACTTTTTCTACCTTTGAAAGTTATCTATACATGATGGGTCGTTCACAAGCCAACACGGATGAGGCCGCGCGATTTGTAAATGAGATAATTCCCTATTTGACACCACTAAAACTAGTTCTTTTTTTTGGCTCTCAAAATTTTTTCGTTCCTTATTTGACCTTGATTTTAACTTTCATTCCCAAAATGACATTCTGTTTCCTTTTCCATCCAACAACCGTTAAGTGACATGTTAAAAGACCATTTTGCCCCTGTGAACTCACCAGCGCCACCTTCTCCTTCCTGCCGTGGCTGACTGGCTGCGCCGTCTGTGAACGACGGGCCATCGTGGTGTACCGACCGGGAGCTTCTATCCGCGTCAGTCCCGACTGGATGTACGGGCTCAAGATCACGTGCCTTCCTCCACTGTTACCTTGCTCCTTCCCCCAGAATTAATCTGAGCAATTTCTCTTCGCTTATTTGCGCGCGCCGCACAGGGCTGCTCTGGCTGCCGGCTGCGCTCCTCCTTAATGGCCGATCGTAAGCGCAGGACCACCACCACCAACAACCAGCATACGCCATTGGTAGCGCCGCAGCGGAAAGGCAGCGTGCACACGCATACGCATGTCACCATGTTGCTGGCACCGTGTGCCGCAGACACTGCTTACTAGGGGTACGGTTAAACTACCAAAGCTGCGATTTGATTTTTGAGGATTCTGACCTCGGCTTGGCTAATCTGTCCGATGCTGGAGATATTTTTTCGACCTTCCTGCTTTGCCAGTGCGGCAGAATGGCAGCATTATTTTCATGGCCTGGGTTCGTTTTTATATGCGAGTGAAACTAGATACAACATACTGTCTGACTGCCAAGTCTCCTGAAATCCAGAAGAGCGCCGCGGAGATGATGAACGGTGATGATCTCAGCTCAGCACGGTGACGGCGCGTCCATGAGGTCGACCACCAGCCACGCCCCCAGCTGGCGTCGCGCTGCAGGGGAGGCGTTCCACCATCAGCAACAAAAGTGGTCGCCGCGGCACCTGCGTCGTGCCGTAGTCCCCAGCCGCGAGCTACCAGCCAAGCCCGGTTAAGTGGTTGTGGTGAGCTGCACGAGTCAGAGCTGGAATGGAACAAGGGAGAGAGGGAGGAGAAGGTGGTGTTGGTGGGGGCCCACTTCTTTCAAGGGGCAAAATAGTATTTTCATGTGGCACTGAATGGTAGTTGGATGGAAAAGCGAACAGAATGTCATTTTGGGAATGAGAGTTAAAATCAAGGTCAAATAAGGAACGAAAAAATTTTAAGGGCCAAAAAGGGAATTGTCAAAATGGCCGACATGGATGGGCTAATATGGATTAGTATTTCTATAGTGGTGTACTGGTGTCGGTTTATATAGCTAGCCATCATTTACATTGCATCTCAGAGTCATTAACTAACTTATCCCTAATGATAAACCTCATAACCAAACATTCACCAACAACTCAAACTAACTAATCTCTAAGACTCTAACTGAATTTTGGTGGTTGAATTATTGCACAATTAAAGGATTATCAAGAGGGGTGTGTGCAACGTGTCATCACGGTGATCTTGGAGAAACACTTGTCACAAAACTTGCTCTGGGTGACCTTGGAGTTTGTTTTTAGATTGGTTGGATAGTCCTCAGAATAAGCTTTCAACAGAGCCCAATGTCATCGAAATTAATCAGACATAAGATCGAGTACAATGTATGGCCGTTTTAGTTGGGCATCTGGGTGATGGCGGCCGGAAATTTCCGACGCTGGGCGGATATTTCCATCCTCATGTTTCTGCGTGTCGGGGTTGACCAGATGAAGATATACTAAGTAATATAGTGCTGAACTAATACAATACTGTACCAAACAGGGCCATAGTAGGAGGGACGGTGGACAGGAATATTTGGGCTTCTGCGCATGTTTCTGGCCCAGTCGGTTTTTCGGCCCCGTTCATTTTATTCGACCGATTTTTTTGTTGTACCAGACACGACTTCACTTGTGACTTGTGTCACAGGGCAACTCAGAAGGTGAGTGAGCGAGCTATTCAGCCTGGAACTCTTCCCTTCAGAGTTCTGACACAGCTCACTAGATTCAGATATAGTAGAGCTTCGCAGAGTAGATTCTTCCTCAAGAACAAGCTCTGAATTCCGAACATTGCTGGTAAACTGAACTGAACATTGGCAGTTGTCATACACCATCAGGTGAGGTTTTACCTGAACAGATGGTGGGCGAGCTGGGACCGGCAATACCTCGGTCAGCAGCTCTGAGGAACAAGCTTCAGTATACTGCATACACGGCTTGTGTTCATCGGATCATCGCCCGGCATATGTCGAGTAGAATAAATCATACTACTTATATGCTAAGATTAAGATGGCAGGTGACAAAGTGTTTCGTTGTGGCGAAAAGCTCAGATGATGAACTGCTATTCTTTGATGGTGATGTCATGTCAGTAGTTTATTTCTGCCTGTGGTTTGCCTGTGGGCAAGAATGAAGCACCTCAGGCTGAAGCTCTCCAATAATTATCTTTGCCCCAATGTACTGTTGATTCAGCATTCACTGATGATATAGTGTATGGTTTTATTTGGATGCTTATTATCAGACTGTCTGCAAAATGATATATCAACAAAAGGAATCAGGTTTCAGCTCATGCAACCAAATTTCAAGCCACAAGATGTTGAACCAAACTAAAATTATTCAGGAATAATGTAGAGATTTCTAGTGTTTCAGTCGTGATGCCCATTTGCTACTTAAACACGAAAGGAACAGCATCCATTCTTCACTTGCATTGCACGTTACAGACAAGCGCAACATGACCTTTTTTAACCAAAAAACCCAATGAAACTAGCTTTCGCATTAATAAAGTTGGAAGCCCAACAATCCATCAATCGAACAGAGCCTAAATTGAGTCCATCACCAATCTCATTGATGCTAAAAACTTCTGCACGCTAGAATGCTCACTCTACTTTCTGGAGCCAAATTTCCCCTTTATAGCAAGTAGGAAAGCAACGATTTGGTGATGTCCTTTTTCACTAGCATGCTTTCTTTAGTATCTATATGTGTGTTTATTTTCTACATTTGTATGTATCCTCGCTTACATATACCAAATATGTTTTTATATTTTCGGAGTGCATACCGAATGGATTAGACAGCAATATATGATTTGGGGGCGTATATGCAAATCACAATAATTCTAATGACAAACAGATGGAAAATTAAATAACCATTGTTATTGCAAGAATACTTCCCGGCCTGATTAAAATGAACAATAGCACAAATCTGTTAACAAATAAAAGTACTTCAGGAGAAGAGATAAAATGTCAAGACACTGCAAACAGTTGACTGATCAATGCAAGTCTGGAAAAACAGTATAGCGGACCCATGGAACAGAACCAGGCCTAATAGTGAAACCTTTCAAAGGGGTCGGTTGTTGACAAATCATGCACTTGCTCATAACACAGACGGCTAAGTGACCCAATTGATATGTTACTAGATACAAAATCAAACCGCGCAAACCTTGAAGCCCTCTTTTCGATTTGGAGCAGCCTATGTTGCCTTTTGATCCATGCACTGCTAATATTTCCAATTTCTAACTCGAACGTCATTGACTCCAGCACTCTAGCATTTGATACAAAGAACTTGGCAAAGCTAATATGCGACTTGTTGCGCCCTCGATAGTTTGCGAGCACAATTTTCTTCAAACGGATGTCAAGGGTACGAATAAGATTCCGGTATTTAGTATACCACACATTTTTCTTTTGTACATGTCCTGTCTGAAAACAAAAAAAAAGAAGATGAACATAGATAGAAATGTTGTTTATAGAACAATCATTGATAGAATCAAAAGTGAAGAAGGAATGCAGATGCATACTCATTAACAGCGTAGGTTAAGGCTCACCTTGATGTACAACTTCTCCAAGCTGGGAAAGCATTTTATCAAGTCAACAACCGCATCCAAACGGAGTTTCACATTATAAATAGCTAAAACTTTCACACTGGGCAGCATCGTCGTCAGGCTAACAATGCTTGACCCCTGTGTTAAGGCACGGCATTAACATCAGAGAATTAGAATGATTAAGCTCATGATCGAAGGTCAAATTTAGAATGATTCTGCTGGTACCTGAAAAGCTGTGGTGCCAAACCGGAGCCTGGGGAATTTGCTAGAGAGGTTCCCAAAATGTTTCAGTGTCGGCGCAGAGATTATAGAGATGTCCATCTCCTTGCCACTGAGAACTAGTAATCTTTCCAGACATGGCGCATCCTCGATGACGAGCTCCTGCAACCCTGGGAACCCTAGGAATTGCGAGCCACAACCACAACCTACACCGATGCTTCGGAGGCTAGGGGACACGATTTGGACTCGAGGGCAGCCTTCGTTTTCGAGCAGCAGCAAGCTCTCCATGGCAGGGCAGCCGGCGAGCAACGCATGGAGAGAGCTCGCCGAGATCATGACGCTCAAAAGGCTCAGCTGCTTGAGAAGCGGCAAGTGGAGCGCGCCAGCGGCGGCGTCCCCGTCGTCCGTGAATCTGCAAGCGCCGAAGCTGGCGACGCGGAGGGTGGAAGAGAAGCGGCGTACCGACGCGAGCAGCGACGGCGGCAGCGGCGGCTGCGATTCGAAACGCGAAAGGCCGAGGTGGAACTCGAGCTCCTGGAGGTTGTCGAGGGCGGGGGAGCGGAGCCAGCCGTCCAGCGCCGCGGCGGCGCGGTCCTTTGTTCCCCCGTAGTCTACGCGGACGGAGAAGCGGCGGCCGGGGCCCTTGTGCGAGGAGAGGATGCGGGAGATCGCTCCACGGAGGATAGGTTGGTCGGCGGAGAGGTCGATGTGGAGAGGAGCGGTCCACCATAGTTGGCGCCACCGGGAGGAGAGCACCTGCGTGCGGGCGCCGTCCTTGGTGGGGAGAAGTGAGAGGATGTCGCCGAGGACAGCGTCGGGCAGGCGGCTGATGTGGTCCTCGAGCTGCTCTTCTTCATCCTCCAGTCTCCTCTTCTTGGCTCTGGTGACCACCCCCATGGCGGCCGGTGATGATCGAGAGGAATCGGAACAAAATACTATATATGCGCGCGTTCTTGGGCTAATCCATCTTTTTGGCCCACTGCAAAATACTATCTGATTCTATCTGTTTGATTGTTCTGTTGGATTTCTGTTTGATTGATTTGGCAAATCTTATCACCAAAAAAAAACAAGATTTTGATTTGGCAAATCCATTCAAATGGAACGCTTTTTTCCCTTTCTCTTGCGCCTGCGCATATATGTAATACAATTTTCACCCATTCCAAATAAAATATGGAAGATCGTTTAAGGTATAGTTTGCATAACAATTTTCACCCATTCCAAATAAAATATGGATCTCTGCGAACGATCATTGATGAGAAATCTTACATTGATCAATGTTTGAACCACCACTAGTACAGATGCTTTGTGGCGTAGTGCAGGGTGAGCTTATGCAAGCACGGGCACCACGGCGATGAGAAAACTTCGCCAAGCTCGCATGCATGCATGGGTTGAGGAACTCTAGGTCAACTGAGATTGAGGTGACCTTCTCAAAGTAGGGCAGCTCAAGGGGGCCTTATATCCTTGGCTTCATTTCTCACGGAGACGGAGTAGCGCATCGGGGAGGCGGCTGATGTGATCGGCTTCTCCCAGCCTCGTCCCTTTGCCTCCGGCGAACATCACCATTGCGGCCGGCGGCACGGCGTGGCGGCGGCCGGTGAGGGTTGGGGAATTGGTACTCCCTCCGTCTCAGGATATAAGGCACGCACGTAACTCAAGATTCAAACTTTGAAAACTTTGACTTACGATTAATCTTGTATAATAAAAACTTTATCTTACAATAATAATATCATTATATTCATATTTAAAAGTAGTTTCATACGACTATAATTTTATTGCTGCAAATATTATATTATAAAATATATTAAAAGTCAAATATTATTATTGAAGACTGTGTCAAGTTTGACCACGCCATATATGCTGAGACGGAGGGAGCAGCAGCAAGCAATCGTGGCGTCTGCTTCCTACCGGTGTTGGAAAATTGGGCCGGATCGTAATTGGAGGTGCTCTTTAATTGCACGATGTATTCAGCCCATTAGTATCAGCAGGTAGAACCATTTAGAGATCCATGAAAGCATCGAACCGTTTCCCTGCAGATAGAAGTGAATAAGCTGCACCTCTATTTTTCTCCTTCTCCAATTTACATGTTCAGCTTGTCAAGAGAATGCTTAAATCTTCATTTGTAATAAACAATATGTTAAGCAGTTTTGACCATAGGATAATTTATAGGCATATCATTTTTGCAAGATGCGCCACTGTTTCCACTTTACGAAATGTAAAGAAAGGTTAGAATACTCTAAACTGGTAGATTATGTGATATATATGCAGTCGTTTGGAAGTTAACAAGGTAGAAAATTGTAATGACCACAAAATTCCAGCAAAGAAGACAAATCAAGTTTAGCACGTACCTTGTCTGTTGACAAATTACATTATTCCAGGAAATGAGACATCAAATGTCTAAATAATGTAAACAAGTGACTCATCAATTTTGGGTAAAAACTGTGTGGCCTCTGCTGCTGCTTGCTCGTCCTCCTGTGGAGGTCAAGTCAAACTTTTGTCACTCTTTAATTGCACGATGTATTCAGTCCATTGGTATGATATAGTATCAGCGGGTAGGCCCATTTAGAGATCCATGAAAGCATCGAACTGTTTCCCTGCAGATACAAGTGAATAAGCTGCACCTCTATTTTTCTACTTCTCCAATTTACATGTTCAGCTTGTCAAGATAATGCTTAGATCTTCATTTGTAATAAACAATATACGAAATGTAAAGAAAGGTTAGAATACTATAAACTGGTAGATTATGTGTTATATGCAATCGTTTCGAAGTTAACAAGCTTGAAAATTGTAATGAACACAAAATTCTAGCAAAGAAGACAAATCAAGTTTAGCACCTTGTCTGTTGACAAATTACAATATTCCAGGAAAAGAGATACCAAATGCCTAAACGCTGTAAACGAGTGACTCATCAAATTTGGGTAAAAACTGTGTGGCCTCTCAAATGCCTAAACGCTGTAAACGAGTGACTCATCAAATTTGGGTAAAAACTGTGTGGCCTCTGCTGCTGCTTGCACGTCAGGTCAAGTCAAACTTTTGTTTGACTTAAAGAAGGTATATTTTTGTGATAGCAAAAAGAAATTCTACTTGGTCTAGCTGGATTTTTTGGAGGTTTGGTTTTTAATTTAGTCCTCATCAAAATGGGCGAATTTCACTAAAAAGCTTGTATCTTTTGGACTGAATCCCAAAACCCCACGATCGATATAATGCATGGGAGACAAGGTGTGCAGGGGTGGCGGTAAGCCAAATTGCCACGGATGACTCAAGCATGGCACCATGGCCCCCCAACTTGGAGGTAACGGAGAGTCACTTTGATGGCCGCCGATGGTCTTGTGGGAGCTATTACGCTCAAGGAAGGAGATGCGAGGCTCCGGCCGCGAGGACCGAGGAGTGTGCACACACGGTGGAAGAGTGGGCAGCAGGTTTGGGCAGCATCGAGGTTGGAGGGGGTGGATCATATCATCAGCAAGAATCATTGGGCATGGCGATGAGGAGGTGATCCTCGTCCGCTGTGGAGTCAGCGTTGGAGGATGGCTTTGTGCACTAGGCAGTGGCGAACCTAGGATTGAAACGTAGGGGGCTCCCCTCTCCTTTTCCTCTCTTTCTTCTTCTTTCTCCTTCCTTCTCCTGCACCAATTCTCGCTCCAATGGAGCTTCCAGGCTGTAGAGGGGCTCGAGCCCCCTGTAGAATCGCCACCACTTGGTGGCACGTACGATCTCGTTCTCACTACTGCTAGGGTCCATATATGGTCCACGCACGAGCTATGTTCGTGGTCACTTTCAATTAAAGCACATAGCTAGTGGCATTCGCCAAGGCAGTATCCCCTCTCACCATACTACCTTTTTATCATCGCCATCAATAATAAACCCTCCATCTGTTTTGAGCAAGCACTAGACAACAACTATCTACTAACATATACATCACTTTTTGCCTACAACGACCTCTAATCCGTTCCTTTTCTTACCGGAGATCTACCAAACATTTAGAGCCAAAGTTACAATGGTATAAACCAAGCATGCGACAACCTCATTAATTAATATAAAATTCTAATTTTAGCTTCCACCCTATTTACTACATGTACAACATGCTCTTCACAAAAAAAATCCTTGCAAACTTGTATTGTTCAAAAATTCTGGTGCACCTGAGCATAGGAAAGAGACACTGTAAAAACCAAACAATTGAAGTCCATATGACCATATATATCTTGGCAACCAAATTCTGGTTCACCTGACAGTCACATTCTATTTGGAAATGGAAGAATTACTTGCAGGATGGGCTATTCCCAATGAACTTGACTTCTGATCTTTAGATGTCAACATTACGATCACATAGACACCAATCTAGTCAAAAGAACACACTTCATATGAAAAGAAACAAAACGAACCAGTCAAACTTTAGGATAGCATTTCCAACATCCTTGAACGATAAACTAGCAACTCATATCCACATGCACAATAGCAGGTACCAATGCAAGATGAGAACTACAAAATCCACATATATAGTTGCATATGCATGCTCCATACAAGTTCAAATATTACAAACAGAAGCTTATTAAAGAAGATTCGACACTCCGGCCAGTGCCCTAGTCTTCATGTTCATATAACACCTTGGTATTGTTATGATACCTGAAGTCCATGCATACTCCTGGTGTAAAGAAGCTCCAAAACATCTGGCACAACTCATTGCCCTTGCTTTCGGTGACTGATACATCAAAAATTACT
Source organism: Alloteropsis semialata (assembly GCA_004135705.1). Lineage (NCBI taxonomy): Eukaryota > Viridiplantae > Streptophyta > Magnoliopsida > Poales > Poaceae > Alloteropsis > Alloteropsis semialata. The sequence goes on along the minus strand of CM014271.1, from coordinate 84,533,780 downwards.
TTCACCTTTATCAGTGCCCTAGTGCACTCAAACAGGTGCTTCACAAAAGAAACTTCATGGTGAGATCCTCTGAACTGCTGGATTTTTATTTCTTGGAGGCGAACAAGCAGAAGTTCCTCAGTTTGCCAGTTTGAATGTTGCTCACAAATACAATTTGGAGGACATGCGGTTTGTACCTGACATAACACAGCATATTAACACGAGACAAGATCAATAATGAATAATTTTGGATACCATAAAAGCGGAGAAATCTATAAAAATATACCAGATTTCCTGAATGCTTTGAGATGTGTAATTAAGGCAACAAAAAAAATTTGTGAACCAGATTTGGTTGCCGAGATATATACGGTAATATATATACAATTGGTACACAACTAATTCTGAGTGAGAGCTACTATGGAGGCTACTCATCACCAGGAAAGCATTCATCATTAGGTACCCAGAACCAATCTATGTCTTGTCATCAATACATCCCTAAAGAATCTTTAAGGACCTACTTGGGCATTTTACAACATTTGTAAGCACCCACCACGCAACGATTGTAGTACATTTAATTTGATGCAATTTGATCTTTTTTTTTAACAAGAGAGAGCATTAGATAAACAAAAGGATGTATATGTTACCTCTAATTGGGAAGGATCAGACAATTCCAGAACCATCTTTTTTATTCCAATACACTTCCTGAGAACATGGAATGTGCTGGCTCCAAAGGCATGCCCATTTGAAACCACAATCAGGTGGAGATTTGTCACATCAGGGAGCACGTTCATTTCTTGCATCACATACAGGTAGGTGTTTATCCCCTGTTTGTTCAAAGGAAATAAATGAGAACAAAAAATGATCGTATTTATTAAAACATGTTCACACTGGAAACTATTTCTCAAAAATATATACAATCTCTAAAAGGCCTGACAGGTGGTTATGTTAAATAATGCCATGGTGCCAAGGGCTCAAACACAGCCATTTGTTGAGGAAACAGTTGCTATAAGCCATCTAGCTAGCTCAATGTCTTGTACAAAACCTGGCCATTGCAACATGCATAGAAAACTGTAATATCAAGTGTTGCATAAAAATTCTCTATAAAATGTTTTGGGGTCTCGCTACGTCTAGCTATCACCAGGATATGAGGCAATTATTTACAACCTCTCGTATACCCAATTCAAATAAAAGGTGAAGATAGGCATATATATGTAGGTGATAATTCAAATAAAAGATCGATGAAGTCATGAACTCACCTTCAGATAGGCCAGCATCAGCTTCAGAGTTTCAATGATCCGAAACCGCTGCAAGAACTGTACACAAGTACGGTTGTACATAAAGTTTGGTTGTCCATACACAAAAAATGACAAGGTTCCCAAGGATTGGAGATGTGGCATCTGATGGAGCTGCACAGACGCCATTTCACCAGCTGAATATTTCCACTGAAGAGACTCCAGTCGAGGGGCTGAAATGGTAGCAACCGGATCATCAATGAGGCAGCGAATCACACTTAGCTCCTTGAGCAGCGGCGTGTCTACGATGAGCTCGCAGAAGCCCTGAAGGTCCTCCAGCTCCATTTTCAGAAGAGTTTGGGAGCGCACGGTACCGTGTCCAGCCCACGGATGGTGAAGAACTTGAGGTGCTCCAAGCACGGGAACCGTGCCGGAGTGAGGACGTCGTCGAGCTCAGAAGGGCCATGGAACCGGACGCGTATCAGCCACAGGTGGGTGAGCTGGGTGAACACGCCGGCTGGAGGCATGGCGAGGCCGAGAAGCCCTAGATCGAGCGAGATCGTTTCGGCGTTGGGGAAGCACGGCAGCTCTACGGAGGCGCCCCCCTCCACCTCCTCCTCCACTTCCCTCTCCGGAGTCTGGTTGATGAGGACGAAGTGCCCGGAGACGCGCGCCGCGGCGGCGGGGAGCCAGATCGCGAGGGACTCGGGGTCGGCGCCACCGGCGCGGTCCCGGACCTTGAGGAAGCGGAGGCGCGCCTGGTGGGCGGCGAGCGCGCCGCGGAAGCTGTTGGGCTCCGGGGAGAAGGGGACGCGGAGCTCGGGGAGGAGCGCCCAAGCGCGGCGCCAGCGCCGGGCGACGAGGCAGGTCCGAGCGGCGTCGGGGGTGTCGAGCGGGCCGAGGATATGGGCGAGGATGTCGTCGGGCAGCGCGCTGATGCGGTCGCAGTCCTCGCCCGCGCCGGAGTCGGAGTCCGGCGTGGGCTTCGCCTGCTTCCCGGCGGCGATCTCGCCGCCGCTGGGCTCCATGGATCGGAGGCTGGGGAATTGGTTTAGGGCTGGGGATGGAATTGACTACTAGTAGTACGTCAGTCATGCCAGTCTCCAGATCCACACGGCAGCGCTTTCACACTAGGAGCGTGAGTGAGCCATCAGCCCATCACCGGCCGTTCAATAGAGCTCGGACGGCTGTGATCTGATCAGCAAGAGCCTGTGGAGTCGTGATGCTGCTTTTAAAATAGGGTTCCATTGATGGCCTTTGGTTGCATGAGAGCCTCTACGTCAGGGGTTTCATGGTCAGTTCTCGGATGCCGACTTGCGGCTCAAGTAGTGTGTTTCTTGTAAACTTTAGTAGTCGACGACTCGACGTTATGGAAGCATTTTGCAACTCGACGTACTTTTTCATCATTGCCATCAATGAGCTCTTGGTTTGCCCTAAGCGGCCACTATGCGACAACTATCTAACGGTATCGCTTGGACCCACATAGTATTCCGTTCATTTGCTCATGATCTACTAAAAATTAATTTGGAGCTAAACAATTAAGTCGATAAAAAGAAATCAACTGAATCACGATTCACACGTGCCACCTCCGTTTTTGCCTCATCCCCATTCATGTGTCTAGCTACGTCACCTTATTTCCAAGCGTCTCATTCCAGTTGTGGCTTGTGTTCGGATTCTTGTCCAATATTCCACCATGATATGCCTGAAAACATCTGAAAACCCACTTTAGATTCTGAGGACACAACTGATAAATATTTTTGCCTAATAAGACCTTGATTTTGGTGATGCAAACCTGTACTTGCACATGTTTTGAAACGGCTATTGGGTGGTTTCATGAGGATGACGGATTTTCATGAGAGGAACACAGACAATCATGAAAATAGTTTTTTTCAAAGGTGCTTCAAGCATGTGCCACTTGAAAAATATCTCATGCATGAAGCAGTTTTACTCCTTTATAAACCATTTTAATTGTTGTTTTTCATGAAGCCTATGAAGGTGTTTCACCGGTAACCGCCATGAAGGTAATAGTTATTGGCCACAGACCAGTATTCCACACCCACCATTTACCGAAGAATAAAAATAGACACATAATGATGACGTTGCCTTAAAAAGACAATGGTAACACTACTACAGAATTGATTTTTCTAGTCACTATTTTCACAGCCGGTTTTTAAAAAGTGGCACTAATACATTTTCACGGCTGGTTTGTGGCTTGCACCGGCTGTGTGATAAGCCCTGTGTAGTAGTGTAATAATATTTTATCCAATTTTTTCATATATAAAAATGCGCGTAGCTAGTTCTGATATCTGCTTTAGAAAGTTAGCATCACAAACAGAAATTAAACAAAATCAGACTGCATGCAAAATCATAAGTGACTCCTCCTTTAAAAAAGAAGACATGAGAGCTGCATCAACGTAATTACTTTGACTACTAGATGATCCAAACTATATAAGACATGAGAGCCGCATCAACGTATTTACTTTTTTTAAAAAAGAAATTACATCTGAAGCAAAATAGTAAGTAGACCTGACATGGACTATCTCTAAGTACCAATATTAATGCTCGTGACCACAATGTTCGAGCACGGCATGTGTCAATGGTGGTTACAAAGATTCCGATCTGTATGTGACACCAGTCTGGCCTTCCAGCAGTCTTTGTTCTACCCGATTATTGCAGTTGGAGGGAAGATGAAAATGCATGCAGACAAATAAGTCAACGGGTCAACCGTTGAGACATGGCTGCAATCACTCTCCAATCATTTCCTTCTTATTAAAATAAACAAGGATTATCAGCACGGTTTCAAAACAAACTAGCTATTAGCTTCAACACCTGGCAAATAATAAATATTCCAACAACAATGTTGATCTCGAGCTCTCGTTTGAGAAGGTAGCAAGCTCTGCAACTCTGAACTTCTTGTCAGCACTGATGGTGAAAAATCTGAAAGTCTTTCAGTCTCATGTAAAAAGTCTGAAAGTTAGCGGGTGGTCTCAACTGAAAACAAACTATTAGTTTCTGAACCTCGCTTCAAATTCTTGACTCTCATCAATTTCAAGCTTCAGGGAAAAAACTGAACGTACAGGCAAAGCCATGAAAGGAAATCAGTTCCGCTCACGAACAGCTTCAAAGGGGTCTGCAGTTGATAAATCATGTGTCTGCTCATGACGCCCTAAGCGAAGCGGCTCGGGCAAAAAGTCGAACTGCGCGACCTTGGAAGCCTTATTTTCAAGCTGGAGCAGCATATGCTGTCTTTCAATCCATGCACCGTTGATCTTTTCAGCTTCTGCCTCAAGAATCATCGACTCCAACGATCTCGCATTCAACACAAAGAACCTAGCAAAGTTAACATGTGACTTGTTGCCTCTATAGTTTGTCACCACAATCTTCTTGAGACGGATATCAAGGGTATCAACAAGACTTCGGTGTTTATGACACCATGCATTGCTCCCAGCTGCTCTGCATGCCTGAAAAGGCAAATGAACACACAAGCAGTGGTGAGTGACAGAGTAAGGGCCAAGCTCTAGAAGACTAGAACAGTTAAAGTGACAAAATAATGGAGATGAACACTAAAATTATGGAGCACGAGCAAGTTTAGTCACCCTGATGTATAACTTCTCCAAGCAGGTAAAGCATTTCATGAAGTTAATAACCGCATCCAAACTAATATGCCAATTTGTCACAGCTAAAATCTTCACGCTATGCACCGCCGTAGTCAATCTCACAATGCGTGATCCCTGAGTTACGAACATGATACAAAGGTCAGAATCATGACTAGGCAAAGGGATTGGTGAAATGAGGACTGAGGAGGACAAGCAGAAATACCTGAAGAATTGCGCTGCCAAACTCGAATGTCGGGTAGTCCTCATGCATGTGGCCCAAAACATTCAGTTTCGGTGCAGAGACCACCGAGATGTCAATTTTTGCATATCCATCGACGAGCAATCTTTCTAGACACGGGGCATCCTCGATGAGAAGCTGCTGCAGCTTGATGCGTTTCCAGCTGGCAGGATGAACACCGATGCTTCTGAGGGTAGACGACGCGATCCGGACCCGAGAGCAGCCGTCGGTGTAAGCTAGCAGCAAGCTCTGCAGGGCAGGACAGCCGGCGAGCATGGCGTGCAGATAGCTCTCCGAGATGGTGACGTCGGCGAGGCTGAGCCGCCTGAGATGTGGCAGGTGGAGCAGCGCGGTGGCGTCGTCCCCGTCCGGGAAGCCACAGCCACGGAAGCTGGCGACGCGGAGGGTGGACGAGAAGCGGAGGACCGACGCCGGCAGCGGCGGAGGCGGCGGCGGCGGGTAGTGCAGACGCGGGTCGTGGTACCGGTAGCAGTCCACGTCGTCCTGAGGCGGACGGCCATAGCCGAACTCGAGCTCGTGGAGGCCGTCGAGCGCGGGCGACCGGAGCCAGCCGTCCAGGGTCGCGGCGGGGCTGCCGTTGTAGTCGAGGTAGTGCTCGGGGACGGAGAAGCGGCGGCCGGGGCCCGGGTGCAAGGAGGGGATGCGCGTGACCTCGCCGGCGGCGACGTGGCGCCAGACGGCGCGGTCTTGGAGGTCCACGTTGAGAGGAGCGGCGGAGCGCCACAGCGGGCGCCACCGAGAGGAGAGCACCTGCGTGCGGGCGCCGTCCCTGGTGGGGAGAAGCGAGATGATGTCGCCGAGGACGCCGTCGGGGAGGCGGCCGATGCGGTCGACGACGTGCCCGCCGTCGTCTCCCACTCTCTTCCTCCTCTTGGCTCTGGTGAACATCGCCATGGCTGGCCTGCAGAATGGTGGAAGGTCACGAACCCCAACTCTCCAGCTGTGGTCTGCAGTCTGCCAGTCTGGTTGTTCACTTGTTCTACCCGATTGCAGTTGGAGGGAAATAAAATTGCGAACAAATAAGTGGGTAAACTGTTGAGACGTGGCTGCAATCACTCTCTCCATCATTTCCTTCGTATTAAAATAAACGAGGATTATCAGCACGGTTTCAGCACAAACAAGTACTTCAACACCTGGCAAAAAAAATTAGAAATTTCAACGCCAGGCAATTCTTTTTAAGAAAATTGAACACCTGGCAAAGAAATAATTCAAACAACAATATTGATCTCGAGCTCTCGTTTGAGAAGGTATCAAGCTGCAACTCTGGACTTCAAGTTAATTGTATGCATATTAATCACCTATGTAAATTAAGTTATAAGATCTTATCACCAATGATGGTGAAAAATCTGATAGTCTTTCAGTCTCATGTTAAAACTCTGAAAGTAGTGGTCTCATATGAAAGCTTTAAATTCTCAGGTATAAGCTTCTGAACCTCACTTCAACCTCTTGACTCACAACCTAAAAGTTTATGGTCACTCGATCTCAAGCTTTCAAATGTCATTTCAGAGTAAAAAAGATTGATAGTATGCTTGGGTATAAAAGCTGGCAGACAAGTCTCCAAAAAACAAATCCAGCTCACATACCACTTCTTGAATTTAGACTACAAAAAACTGAAACTGCTCAAAATCCATATCTGGTTCGATCTTCCTAGCTCCCTCCGACATACAAAAGGACTAATAATCGAAAACTAACTGGTGTGCGCCATAACCTTATTTATGCATGTAAAGAGAACCAAAATAATGATCAAGTTTAGACTGATCCAACAATTCAAATCACCCCTAGAAGACTCAAAAACAATCAACATACGAGAGTTACATCTTCGGATACCACCTACAACCCTAGATATCTATATTTGGAGGCCTACCACGCCCGCAACATCCTGTGTTTCTGTCCTATCTGAAAGCGTCCGCCCGACCAGTAAAGAAAACAATTGTGGATATCATCAAGATCATTGCAAATTGAAGTGATCGACCAGTAAAGAAAACATGCTGAAATCAGCGAACGGGGCTGGGTGGTGCTGCTAGTTCTCATTACTGATGATTTAGGGCCACTTTGGTAGGGTTTATGGTGGCTCAGCTTCACATGTTTTGCGCAAACGAGACACTACAGCGTGAATCTGTTTCTAAAAACTATGCAAAAATAAACTGAAATCTGGGCAAATTTAGCTTTTCAGCTTCACATGTTCTGCGCAAACGAGACACTACAGCGTGAAACTGTTTCTGAAAACGATGCAAAAATAAACTAAAATCTGGGCAAATTTAGCTTTCCAGCTTCACCAAAACAGATTCACCACTAAAACTGTTTTTAGATGAGCTATAGACAAAACGACCCTTTAGCATAGAAAAGGAACAAGCCAATAGCTAGCAAATATATGTAAATTGTAATGAACGACGACCTTATACTAATATAAATGAGCAATCTCTTATCGATCACCTAGCTACTTGCTATACAAAATCCAAAACCTAGTATTAGCTAGCTGATCGAGTACTAGCTCATGCATGCATGCAATTGCATTGCATGGTAGCAAAAGATGAAGAAGTGCCTAATCAAGAAGAAATGAAATCCTGGATAGGTTGTTGCAGAATGTTCATGACGGCCTCCCAGGCGGCCTGTGTGGGGTGTATGTAGTCCCAGTAGAAGAAGTTCTCCGGGTCAGGGCACACAGTGTAGAGGGCGTTGCCATTCTTGTCCTCCTGTCCACAGTACCCGCCGGCCGCGGCGGCGGCGCAGCATGGCGAGTATCTGGACTGGACGACGTCGGTGAAGGCGGCGTTGATGTCGAGCACGAGCACGTCGTCGTCGTGGAGGCCGTCCAGCTTGTGCCTGAGAGCCGCGTTGTGCGTGTCGCTCACCGTGTTGCCGAGGCTGTCGCAGTGCGCGTAGTTGTAGACCGACGCCCTGAACGGCTGGCACCCGATCGGCGGCAGCGAGTTCACCATCACCTTGGACACGCCCAGGTCCAGCAAACGGTTAACGCAGTCGCTGATCTCGTCGGTAACCTTTGACACCAACGCCCTAATCTGCACATGCATATATCAGAGCAAGATCACGATCGGATCCTCCAATTCCTTTGCTTGTTACATGTATACATATATGTAAGATCGAGCGATAATGGATGGAGTGTACTCACGTCGTCGGAGGTGGTGGAGACGGAGATGCTCTGGTAGTCCCGGCCGCCGTTGAAAGCGATCAGTGCTACCGAGCCGTCGAGGTCCCGATCCTCGACGATTCCAAGCCTCACAAGTCTTCTAAATTGGTCGATCTGCCTGGCGAGAGAAGGCTCCTCAGACCCAACCAACGCGCCGGAGCCGCCCATGGCCAGGTTGACGCCGGAAGCGTCCACATCGTCCGCCGGCCGAACCCGGTACGGCGGAGGAGATTCGTCCAGTCCAAGGATCATCGCTGCATATACATATACAGGATTGAGATCGATCGATCGATGATACATGCAATTAATACGCACGAATACGGTATACACGTACGTACCGACGAAATCTGATTGCACGAGGCCGTCGGAGAAGCGTCCGGTTGCATTCTTGTGGTGAGCCGAATCGGAGCTGCCGTAGGGGTAGAACCACTCACGCGACCTCACGTTCTTCTCTGACGCCGGCGGGCGGTTGCCGGCGTCCACGAACGAGTCGCCGAACACGAACAGCATGCGGTCTTTGCGGTGGTGGCCTGGGTGGCGCCGGCACGCTCCACCACAGGAGCACAACCTGCTAGATTAGATTAGATATTTGGATTGACATATATTATTCATCGTTACAACACTACCGGAAATCCTCTCTTTGCCGAGTGTCAAGCTCTTTGCCGAGTGCAATTTTTCGGGCACTCGGCAAAGATTTCTTTGCCGAGTGCATTTCAAAAAACACTCGGCAAAGAAAAAGCACTCGGCGAAGAAATCTTTGCCGAGTGTTTTTTGAAATACACTCGGCAAAGAAAATCTTTGCCGAGTGTCAAAAAAATACACTCGGCAAAGAAAATCTTTGCCGAGTGTCAAAAAAATACACTCGGCTTGCCGAGTGTATTTTTTTGACACTCGGCAAAGTCATAATTAAAACCACATTTTGAAGTAGTAAATCAATTCAAATCAAAAAGTTTTGAACTACAAAGTTGTATAACTTCTCAAGATGTAGAACTTTTAGTTTGGTCATTTCTTCATTCGACAAATTCATATGAATATTGTTCACAAAATCTATAACTCCCGTAGAGTTTCCTGAAACTATAAGAGAGATCTATAAGATTTGTAAACAATGTTACTCTCACTACATCGGATGAAGAAATGACATATATCAAAGTTGTAGATCTTCATAAGTTATACAACTTTGTAGTTTAAAACTTTTTAATTTGAATTTGTTTTGCTAATGAAAAGTATGTTTGTAGTTCTCAAAATTTGAAATTTGAGTTTTTTCAAACGACCTCGGATGAAGAAACATTCAAAATAAGAGTTGTAGATCACAAAAAGTTATGAAACTTTGTAGTTGACAATTTTTTATTTGAAATCATCTTGTCAACGATAGCTAAGTTTGAATGTTCTCAAATTTGAAATTCAAATTTTGTAAACGACCTCGGATGGAGAAACTACCAAAATAAGACTTGTAGATTTCAAAAAGTTATGAAAGTTTGTAGTTGACAACTTTTTAATTTGAAATCATTTAGGGCCTCAAACAAGCAATTTACACTCAGTTTAGTATAATATGGTAGGAATCAGAAGAGTTTCTACTCACAAGTGAGAGTGTGGTGCAGTGGTAGAGGAGGTTACACGCGAGGGAGAGGTCACGAGTTCGAATCCCGCTAACCGCGTAGCGCGCGAATTTTCCGCGAAAAATGGCGCGCCTTGCGGCTTGATGGCTTGGGTGGTTGGGTGCCTTCCCATATTTGAATAAATTTTTTTGCTATTTGTTTTCGGTTTTTTTGTGCTCAGGAAATCCCCTCTTTGCCGAGTGTTTTTTTGGCACTCGGCGAACCTTTGCCGTGTGCCCGACGAGTGGCCCACGGCAAAGGCCCCTTTGCCGGCCAAACTTTGCCGTGTGCCCTTTGCCGTGGGCGGCACACGGCAAAGCCTTTGTCGTGGGCAAAAGGACCTTTGCCGTGTGCCCCTGGCACACGGCAAAGAGGGCGATTCCGGTAGTGCAAGCTAGATCAACAGCATGCAATATATTTATATTTATATATTTGCAATGCATATATACATATATAGCAATATAATGCGCAACAACTAATATATAACTAACGATTGATCAAAGGCATGCGTATATACCCTACCATTGAGAAGGAGAAGTAGCAGGAAGCAACAGGCGGTGAAGAGAAGCTTCATCGTGGTCGTCCTCGCAAGAGAAGAGGAGATCGAGAGGGCTATTAAATTGTCAAGAGATGGAGGCATGCAGGTCTGTATTTATAGGGTCGGTCGGCGCAGCCGGAGAAGCGACATCTAATCTGCAAATATGCAGATAACAAGTTTCCTTCATTTGTACGTCTCTGCTCGAAGATTCCGGACTTGTGCAACGTACGTATAAATTTTCTAGACCAAAAAGGATATCCATCCATCTATCTCCAAATTTTCAATATATCATTTGATCGTCGAGCATGCTAGCTGTACTACATGCAATCGATGCAATCGTACGTATGTAGGAAAAAAAAGTACTTCTATCAGTAATGTTTTATGAGACATCTTCTATCTGTAATGTTAAGAGAAGAGCAAATTCCTTCTATGCCATCAAAATATATAGCTCATCTTTTATGTGCCACTAAAATTTAGACCATCCTTATGTGCCATTTTTTCTAATTTTCCTATCCCCTGTGTGCCATTCGGACCTATTCCATCAGTTAAGTCACGGTGCTCCTCGTTATTAACAGTCCAGGCATGGATCGCAAACTTTCCTCTTTGTCCAATTCAAGGCACCGAAGGCCCAATGGTGGCCATGGCGTTGTTCTCCAAGCTCTGCAGCAGGGCTCCTGTCGCCCCATTCGAAGCTACCCCAAATCCCCAGAGTCTCCCGACCTGCAATAGCAGCAAGAGTCAGGAGCTCACTCTCGATCCGCTCGAGCTCAGGATGCCAAGAGTCGTCGATGGTGGCCAGCTGTCGCAACGTCCTGCTCCCATCCCTCCACGCCATGGTCACCGCTGCAGAGTGCGAGGCGAAGCCAGACGAAAAGACCATCGGGGTCGGATGCATTAAACCATGGGGTCGATCATATGATAAACAGTGTTGGACAATGTTTTTCCATTGAATTTGACAAAATTCGTCGGGGTCCGGTGACCCCGGGTGGTCCATGCAGCTTCGCCCCTGGAGTGCGTTGCAGGCCTGTGCGCGGCCACGGTCGCCGCCGCCGCTGGATGGAATTCCAGAAGCAGGGAGCGACGGAGTGTTGGCCGAGAAGGGGGGCGTTGTCGGGGCCGGAAGGGACGGGGATGGGGAAAGAGAAGTTTTTATTTCTGTTCCATTGGCGCGTGGGTCCACTTTGTCAGGCAACCGCCGTTAACCACTGAATTAACAGTAACCACTGAATTAACAGAACGGCATTCAAGGGACAGGTGAAATTAAAACAATTAATGGCATAGAAGGGATGACCAAAATTTCCAATGGCACAGCAGCCCAGCAGGAATGAGTTATATTTTTGGATGGTATAGAAGGAATTCTCTTTCAGGAGAAAGACGGACGTACGTACGGCACCTATCGTCATTCTCTATCTCTTCTATATATCTCTAATCATATACTCCCTCCATTCTCTTTTGGTTGTCCTATTTTTAAAAGTAAAACTTTTCTTTTTTTGATAGTCCTATTTGAGTTGTAGTATCAGATCTGTCATAAATGGCTCTTTCGGTTCCCGTGCAGAGTAAGTCCTCTAGAGAAAAAGACTAGTGGTGCATGCATATGAAAACATCAGTACCGAGGAGTTTTGTCGGGATAACAAGGAGTGTTTGATGACCTGTTTAATTAGATGATAAGCAAGGTTTAGATCACACTGCATACTAAAGTAGCAGACCAGCTAATAATAGGCCTGAAATAATCTTGTTATCTTGAGGAGAATAATGAGAAATATTTTCTTAGGTATTTGGACCTTTGACATAAGCTAATTTGATCGAACAATCTTGGTAGTGGAGAGAGGTTGCATGCATACCAAGGTGACGGACGTCTTGTCAGTGTACCAACTGAATCAGTTTGTTCTCTTCCTGACCTTTGTGTGGGCACCAAACTGCCTGCCTCCGCCTCACCCACCCTCACCTCACCCTGTTTGACTGTTTGTGTGTGCGCCTCCGCCAAGCCAAGTCGTCGCTGAATTAGGTAGCAGCAGCAGCAGTCTTTGTGCTCGCTACTCGATCCATGGCGATCAACAGATATTCAGATGAGACCAAACAGATTAATAATTTATTGTTTCAGCCAAACTAACTAACCTAACCCGCCCGATGCGATGCGTATAAGAAGCAAATGAAATTGGCATGGTATCTCGGTCACTCACTCACCTCGTAAGTTTATTTGGCTTCACATTCAAATATCCAGCACCATTCATCATGTCCTCCTCATCCGCCGCCACCGTGCTGATGGTCGTCGTCGTCCTTGCGGCGGTCGGGATGCCAGCAGCAAGTGCGAATTCGGCCGACCTTGCCCGCTATCCTGGCCGCGGCGGCATACCAACAAACCACCCGCCAAGCAGCCTCCACCATCTGTACCTCGTCCAACCCCTCCGCCGCCGTCGCCATTGCCGCCGCGCTGCCCTTTTGCGATTGTGCCTGCAACTGCTCCCAGTGCAACATCGACCCAAACCCACCCTTCATGCCCGTTGCCAGGCCGCGCCGGCTCGGGATCGCCGTTTCCTCGCCCGCCGCGTCCCGGAGGAGGCATCAGCAACGGCGGCGGCGGCGGTGGGCCAAGGCATCGAGTGCGTCGCACCCCTCGCCGCAGTGATGAGCTGCGGCGCGTTCGTGACGGGGAGCCAGGAGCAGGTGCCCGCTCGCACTAGCGCCTGCTGCGCCGGGCTCGGTGCGAGGATCCTCCAGTGCCTGTGCCCGGTGATCACCGGGGACGTCAACCGGATGCTCCCGAAGCCGGTCGATCCCGTCAGAATGCTGTTTCTGCCCATCGCGTGCGGTATTGTGATTCCAGGCAGCACGAGTGCTGTCCATCTGCTTCGGTGAGTGCATGCTTGAAGGACCGAAACGGGCGACCAGAGGGGGGGTGAATGGGAGCCTTTGAAAATTCTCGCTCGGAGAAACAAGGCCTATGTCCCGATTACAACCCCAAACACACTTCTCTCAAAATCACCAAGATGACACAAGTCAACTTGTGACAAGCTCACCTTAGGAATGATTAGAGAAGCACAGAGCAATGCGGAAGCAAAAGCAAGACACTGAAAGCTTGCACAAGCGATAAAGCTAAACCACTACTTACCTCTCACTAGAAAAGCACTTAACCAAACTAAGCATGCAAAGCTTAATTACTTAAGGCTAAACAAATATTAGCAAGAGAGGTTACCGATTAGCAATATTAGCTAGCTTTAATTAAGGGAGCAAACAGTGATTAGCAAGAATTAAATACAGCTAAACAAAGTTACAATAAAGATTAAATCTTACCTGCACCGTACTTACCTTGGGCCTGATCCAACGAGCTGGACTCCCACGTGCTGCCGGCTCTGCTGGCCTTGCTGCCCCTCGCCGTGGGCCTCCCTGCTCCTTGGGCCACGTGTGCTTGTGCTGCCAGCCTTGGGCAACTGCCGAGCTGGGCAGTGTTGCCGGCCTGGCCTGCTCCGCAGCCAGCTGCCTCTGGGCTGAGCCGCGCGCAAGGCAGCAGTTGCCTGAGCTGGATGCGCCTGCTGCTGCTTGCTAGCCCAGGAAGCCGCTGAGCTGGGCCAGATGCCGCCGAGCCCAGCTGAGCAGCCGCACCCGCGTGCGCCTGCGTGGCTGCTGGCCCATGCCCGCGTGCGTGCGTGCGTCGCTGCCGAGCCGAAGGAGCCGCTACCTGCACAGGAAGAAGAACAGAGAACGAAACACAAGAACAAGCTCCGAAGAAACTTAAATTACTTCCTCAAAACTCAACGATTTGATGCAATACTTGAGCCACGTGATTACAACCCCAAGGGCTAATAGATCCATCAAGAATCTCACAAAAAGCTCAAGTATTCATCACGAATTTTGGAGACAACCGAAACCCTAAGCAAGAACTCGGTTTTGGGGAAATCTTCAAAATCAAGCCAAATCCGAGAGGGTTTTGAAGGAGAATCACATGGTAAATGCTCACAAGGATCCTAGCAACATATTCCCCCAACAAATCTCACGGGATTTGGGCTCAATCACGAAGAACAAAAATTCCCCGAAAAAACCTCCGAAAATCCGAAAAAGAAAAACGCCGGGAACAAAGGATTTGGCACAAGATTAAGAGGATGAAATCACTATGAATCACTTAGCCATATCCGGTTACAAGCCACTCACAAGTATTGCAAAACTTGGATGGCAAAAAGCTCAAGAACAAGAGCCTCTCCTCTCTTCTCTCCTTCTCTCCCAAAGGCACCCACAAACAAATGAGCAACCCCCCTCCTAACTAAGCCCAAGAGATGGCTGCCCACAATAGCCTCTCCACATATATATAGGCGCTGGCCAAATGTCCAAAACGCCCTTACAATCAGTGTACAAGCCAAATACCCCTCAGGGGTAAAACCGTCCATCTTTTTCTGCAAACATCAGACGGACCCGGCTCCTTCACGACTTCGCTTCGCCTCGACGCAAGCTTCGCAATGGTGCCACGCGTCCTCCGACTTGTCACCCCCGGTTTTGAGGCCCAAACCGGCAAACCCGCTTGCACACCCCGCAGGCGTGACTCGCCCCCAGTTTTGAGGCCAAACTGGTCAAACCCTCCTTGCACGCCGCCGCACGACGTGACTGACCGATGTAGACGCGTGTCCGGCCTCCGCCAAGCCTCCGACGCCTCCAAGTCTTTCGCTCCCGCATCCGAGCCGCCTACTCGACTCGCCTCCGTCCCGCTTGACTCGACCGACGCCGTCTTCATCCCATCATGTACTCTTGCTCTTCCGCGCACCATGTGGACCGCCCATGACTCCGCCCGGACTCCTCGGGTCCCTCAGTCCAAGCCTACTCGTTCACCCTTCACCGTCCTCGGTCCATCGGCATGAACCTTTCGCCGTCGACCGCCATGTCGCATCCTACACCTGCACATCACAAGCCAAGAGACATATCAAACCACACAACGGTTGTCAATCACTCATCATCCAAGGGTGACCACTATTGGTCCACAATCGTGTATGGTTTAGAAGAGATAAATTAAAACATTTTAACCACGGTAAAATAAATTGATATCTTAACATAAATGTAAACAAGTGCTAAGTAAAAATGTAACACAAGGATGGATCGGACTTATTTATTTCTTTCCAGGATACAACGCGTAGGTATCAAGGCAGACACCACAATGATCCTGCTAATTTATTGCCTAGCTCAAAAGGAAGGGGGCAACACCAACACAAACACACACATTTTGAGCCAACTAGTGGGTACTACTCCACTTGGTGCGTGTAGCACCTATGTTGCATCCCTAGGTTAATAGTGAAGTGAAATGGCCACTAACTACGTGTCAGTGGATACTTTTCTTTTCTGCAGCACTTCGGATATTGTACACATTTATTTAAAACGAAACAAAACGAAGCTAATAATGCAGGCTTGATTCGGTGTGTGGAGCACTGTGGTCAAGCAGTAGCTGATGTTCCCGCGCGGAGACCCTTGGTGCAGAATTTGTAGCACGCATTGTCACAGCGGTCAAGGGCCTGTTTCACCGCAACATGTTTGCTGCCAACGCCTGGTTGATAGAAAAAATTGTGATTAGAAATAATGCGAGCGAGACTAAGCAAAAGGTAGCGCCAGTAGTTTTTATGGTCATTTTTTGTTTTTACCCGTGACCATTTTGCTGCACACGGAGGACTTGCATCCTGACATGCATTTCTCGACAGAATTTCCTTTTCCTGCTAAAATAGAGTATAAGTATATGTGAGACAGATACTTTTGGGGTGTTTGTTTTCGCTTCTCTCAGCCACAATTAGATTATAAGATCAGTGAAAATTTTCTCGATTAATTCTCGATTATTGTAGTTCAAATATCTAAAATAAATTATCACATATATAAGCGAGAACAAGCAAAAAAAGATCAAGACGTTTTGGTGGGATTCTCGCTTATTTTGACCGATAAACTGATTATAAACGGAAACAAACATGACCTTTTTAAAAAAAAAATCAAATAACAAATGCAGAGACAAATGCAATATCGTTTGTTTTACCGGAGTTCGTGAGAAGGTCAGAGGAACGGTGTCCAGTGGGGCACTTGTCTCCGCTTACTGTACGGCACTGATACGCTTCTTGACATCCCGGATCACAGATTTTGTCTGCTTGCTCTCGGGGGAACTAGGCGAAGCAATCCTCAACACACTCGTGAAATCCCGTCATGTTTGAGCAGCAAAGCGTCGACGTCACAGCTTGGACCTCATCTCCTGCAGCTACAAACCGTCGACATGAAGAATGCACCAGTAAAAAAAACATGGTAAATTGCCCTCCATATTTCACGTGCTTCGTGCATTGCGTCAAGAGCGTACACAGAGGCGACGCAAAACAAACTGGTTCAGCAATTTACCGGAGTCGGTGAGAAGGTCAGGTGAACGGTTGCCGCTGGGGCATTTGTCTCCGCTAACGGTACGGCACTGGTACGCTTCTTGACATCCTGGATCACAGATCTTGTCTGCCTGTTCTCGTGGGAAATAGGCGAAGCAATCCTCGACGCACTCATGGTACCCCGTCGTGTTGGAGCAGCAAAGCGTCGACGCCACAGCAGCTGCTTGGACCTCTCCGACAACTAGAAACGCAATGAGTTTAGGGAACCAGTGAAAAACACTTTCCGCACGTGTTAGTTTCATCTTGTTCGAGAGAGACACAAAATCAGATTGCCGGCTGGTTCAGCGATAAACCAGAGTGGTCGGTGGGTGAGGAGGTCCGACGAACGGTGCCCACCGGGACACTCGTTTTGTGTCAATCAAGAAGACAACACACAAAAGATTGAGGGAGCGAGCGAGAGACCTGCTCCAGCTTGGTCCATGATGGCCTCCTTGGCAGCTGCATGCCCACTCGCCGCCGCCGCGACGACCTGAAATTCCGGCCATCCACCGGTCAGCGTGGAACAAGTAAACAAAATGAAATAATATACTACTACGTTATTCCATGCATATTTTATATATTTCTGGCTGTCTAGAAACAAATGCATCTGTTTCAAAGGATCCTGTGCCATTATTTCAGAGCTCTGAAATCAGTTTCATCGGATTAGGTAAGCTACGGATGACGCATCGGTGATCAAAGCCAAGCCAAGCAACAACACATACCAAGATGAGGAGTGCGAGGAGCGACTGACGAACAGCCATTGCGCCACTGCAATGCTCGATCTACCCGGAGCTGGGCTCTGTTCCTCTTTCGATTTGATCCCAATCTCCCTCAGATCCCAAAGGGCAGAGGGGGTATTTATGCTCGTGACTTTCTGACGATCGGTATGGATAGCACGCTCGTGCATGTGATGAACGTACGGGGGTCGTAGGTGCGCGGCATGTGCCACGCGGCCATCAAAATATACGTGTCCGTCCGATCCACGTGCCTCGTTATTTGGCGTCGATGCAGGTGCGATAAGATGCTCCTGTCGGGCTACCAGGCAGCACTTGCGCCAAAGCTACGTACCCGTCCACAAAATTTACTCTTCGAATTCCTCATAGTACTCCAGTTCCTCACTAGGCAAATTCTCATCTGTGATCTCCTTCATTTTCTACCGTGGTGTGTTTATTTGGGCACATCATGGCGGTGATTGTTGGATTTTTGCGTGGCTTCAACATAATTTATATATTATGGTTATCTTTTGTCTCAATGTGGAAATATTCAGATGTGTGTGATAGGGAATAAATGATATGGAATTTAACTTGAGGAAGTAAATACTCGAGGTGCCGAGGACGTCTGTGCTGGAATACAATAGAGAAATTAATTGAGATCGACTCTACTGGAATATTGCTTATGTACGTACCGATGACCCGGGTACAACACAACGGAAGAGCTGGGTTTGTTTTGCAGGATCGGTGCTGCAGGCTGTTAATCCATATGATCGGATGAAAATTGATCTCATATATACAATCTGATTATGGCACATGACTCATACATGTGTGCTAGGGACTAATATATTTTAGACTCATTAAACTGGCCTGTCTGATCGTGGTTGGTGGCATGGTTCAGGAGTCATACAGATTTTTTGGAACATAGGTGGAATATTTGTTAACACTGGAAGTGGAGTCTATAAATAGGTCTCTATCTTCTAGTCTCATTATACATTGTGAGCGGCACCACGAAAAAAGTAGAGAAATAGAGGGTAGACCGTATAACCCACAAACCTACATTGGTATCAAGAGCTGGTTACGGTCAAAACCCGAAAAAGGAAGAGAGATCCCTCCGCTGCGCAACCCTAGCTCTGCCGCCGCCGTTCCGTCCGGACCCGCTGGTGTCGCGATCTGCCGCCGCCGTTCCGTCCGTGACCGGTCCGCTGTCGCGATCTGCACACCGCAGATTTCTGTCGCCGTGGAACTCGATTTCGTCGTGGCAGCTGGTTTGAATATTCGAGCCCGTCTTGCTGTGCACGCGGTGATCGAGGAAGAGCGGTGATCGAGGAAGAGCAGCTGCTTCTCTGCTTGCCGTCCCTCACGATCTGCAGCCTGGCTCACCCGTGAAAGACAAACTTGTGCTTAGCGCACGGAAATCAAGGAGCTGGTACGTGGAGTTTTGGCGTCGATGCAGGTTCGATAAGATGCTGCTGTCGGGCTACCAGGCAGCACTTGCGCCAAAGCTACGTACCCGTCCACAAAATTTACTCTTCGAATTCCTCATAGTACTCCAGTTCCTCACTAGGCAAATTCTCATCTGTGATCTCCTTCATTTTCTATCGTGGTGCGTTTATTTGGGCACATCACGGCGGTGATCTACTGGACACATGAAGCCACTTTGGATCAAATAATGACTTGTGGGTCAGGGATTGTGCCCCCCTCCCCCCTTGTGCTTTATGTATTAAACCATTGGCGATAAGAGTTTTTTTTCCCCCTTATTCATGTCAAGTTTGGATCCACCAGCTAGTTGACTAAATTTATACTTGGTGGATCCGAACAGCCCAACTTAAAGCGTCCTACCTAATGAGAACCCCTTCAGCTGTTCCAACCTAGCTAAAACCAGCTAAATGTGTTTAATGATCGAATCACCCCTTACCTTTTTCCCCTTGTGTTGTTACACAATCAAAGCAGAGCTTGCTGAGGTCTGCAGTCTGCCCGCGAGAGAGCACATCAACGCTGGTAACATGGCTGGTGTCGGTGCGATGCCCATTGTCCTCGCACGACGGCAGCAGGTGCGATAGACAGCGGGATCATCACACAACACTTGGACACCGGGTCGACAACGACGATGTCGGGGATGACCATCTGTAGGCATGGGCGTGGGGATTCAAAGAGAAGGACAAGGTGGCTGTCCTCTATGAGGAAGCCGGGGTGGGCATCGGACATGGAATCGTACGAGAGGCACGACAAGGCGGCGATGGCGATGTCTTGGAGGAGGACAAAGATGACGTGTAGAGGACTCTGCTGGTCTGCGGTCTGCCTAATGGGCGGCCACGGTGGAGTGTCCTTGTGTTGGATCAGGTAGTCGAAGAAGGGTGCTACACGAGGGAGCGCGAGACAGGTCGGTCAGGGAGAGGCGCCGAAGGATGCAGAAGAAGACATCTTCCGGGAAGACGACAACCGGCGGAGTAACTTTTGGTGATGGAGCCAAGGCAGGGGAGGAAATCGGGGTTGGCGTTTCATGGCCCAATTGAGCTCGAGGGCCGGCCATGCCGAGCGCGGGGCCAGGCGACATCCACGACCACTACACATGGTAGGCGTCTGAGTAGGAGCACGTGGCCGTGGACGGGGTGATGATGGCTGGCGCGAGCGACCGAGCCGAGCATAGAGCCATGTCCGTGGCGTGCACATGGCATTTGAATGAGAGATCAAGGGCGGGCGGAGCTACTGTATCCAAAAGGGATGGAGGATTAGGACAGGACAAAGGTGAGAGAACAGAAGAGAGAAAGTGAGAGGATGGAGGAGCAGTACAACTTACACTATAGAATGGTCAGTAAAATTCAATTAGCTAAAGGATCCAAACAATACTATCTATAAACACTACTACAGAAAAGGCATCACCGCCAGTTTGTAATGGGCTTTCACTGCCGGTTTCGCGGGCGCTGCTGAAAAAGCGGCTGTGAAAACCCTGGTTTTCACCACCCAGTTTTAAAACCAGCGGTGAAAACTAGGGTTTCAGCGCCATTTCATCCCACAAACCGGCGGTGATGATGCCGCTTATCACCGCTGGTTTGGGAGATGAACTAGCGCTGAAAGTGACCTTATCCGTACCTATTCTTCTCTCAAACCGTCGTTGCTGACGCCACTTATCAGTGCTGGTTCATAATATAAACTAGCGGTGATGCTTGCACCATCAGGTCCAATTTATATTACGAACCGGCTCTGATGTGTCGCGGCATCCCTGCTTGTTTATATTATGAACTGGCGGTGATAATGATCCATCAGCAAAAAAAATCCAAGTGAAAGAAGTGGCTGCTTCCAAGTGAACTGCGGTGAAAATGTGAAATGAGTGGTGAAAGAAGTGGCGGATGTCGGGTTGGAGAAGAAGGGGAGAGGGTTCTGTACTGTGTGGACTTTC